>JAYJME010001986.1:0-14741 GCA_036873775.1 Costaria costata
TAGGGAAATACATATATAGGTTTTGGTGTCTACAGTAGGTCCTATTGCGTCTACAGTAGGTCCTATTAACTATGGTCCCCAGTAATAGTACTTTTTTGTCCGAAATATTTGTGACTAATACAGGGGGGGAGAAGGGAAGACACCTGTGACCTGTGACCACGACTTACTGCTGTCCAGAAGGTCGTTGAGGGTGGAAAACCTCCTACGATTTGAGCTGGAGAGTAAAAGTGATGATAAAATAAAATAAATTGGTGTGGGTGCCAGGCTCTCGACCCAACCGTCGCATGGATATTGTCCAGCGTAGGTCTCACCATTCGCCGAGGTCAAACTGCATCTTATTGTACGACTAACTGTGGTCGTGCGTATTCCAGAACTGCTTGCTGTTCTCGTCGGCACCGTTTGTATGTTGTCCCGTGGACAAGTGGTGACCGACGCCATCTCCAGAACCTTCGAATACGAGGCAAGAGACAAGAGAGACCTCTTAAGAGAGACCTCTTGCCTCTCACCCTCTTCATCGTGACTCCACCCATCGTTGGTTGTGGTTCTCGTGGGATCCGCCGTACGTACCGGATCCTATCACCAAAACCTTGGCGTCGTTGTCCTCCACGCGACATACACAGCTCAAGAAAGGAAAGTGCCACAGACGTCGAGTCGAACCAGGGGTCCTCCCCACAATAAAAATACTATTGATGGGGAGTCCTCAACTGGGAGCTCCTCTCGACTGATGTGTGTGTGTTTTCGATATTATTTTATAGACACTTGGTCCATACAGGGGTATATACGTTCGTAGCAAGTGTTCGCGGAAATAACTTTTGGACGGACGGAGCTCTCCAACTGGGGAGTTACGACCCGCTCATTTTTTGTTTTATTTTTTTTCTTGTCGGATGTGTGTGTATTTACGATATTATCTGTTAGATAACCCTACATAGCCCATACCGGTACAGGGGGTATTACATATGTATTATACTGAATTAAGTATAGCACGTTTCGGCCGAAATATTTTGCTGACTGATTGATAGGGCTCCTTAACCCTTTTACTACGTACCTCCAAAAAGTATCCCACTCTATTTCCAAGTAGATTTGTCCCCAAAATCCGTTTCCGGCTCTGAAGGGGTTAATAACTGGGGAGCTACATCCCCCAGTTAAAATATTCGGATCCAATGTGTGTGTTTACGATACTTCAAAGTATATAGCTGTGAGTTGGATTACTAAAAGTCGCCAGCTAGTTATTAGTTGGCTAGGTATTATAGTTAGATGCAGCGGTGCCAAGTATCCGACTACTTGAGTTTACTTCTTTATGGAAGGCTTCTTTGCTATGGGGTGAGCATTTCCCCGTGGGACCACTCGCTCAGGGCGGGAGAGAGAGAGCTGAGAAGTCTCTACTGCAACCTCATGGAGCATCAAAACCCATCGCCATCGACGGTGCCGGTGCCGATGGCAGTGCCAAAGGCGGTTGGCGTTTATTTTATCGTATTTGTGCATGTACAATGAGGCCAAATAGCGCCAGCCGACTAATCAACCAAAGTCAGTTAGTTGGCTAGCTTTGCCAGCCAACTAATCACTAGCCGGGAAGTCCAGCCAACTCACAGCCCTATCAAAGTACCTATAGCCGATACAGGGGTAATGTATATAGCACGTTTTCGACGATTTGTTTTTCGACTGGTGGATCTCCTCAGCTGCTGTGGAATTACCCGCATCGTTTTTTTTGCTATCCGATGTTGTGTATTACGATATTATTTGTTATTACGGGGGACCATAGTAAATAGGACCAAATGTTGTGGGCAAAAATAGGGAAATATATAGGTTTAGGTGTCCACAGTGGGTTATATTGTGTCTAGACAGTAGGTCCTATTAACTATGGATCAAATATTGTTGGCAACAATAGGGAAATGTATAGGTTTTGGTGTCCACAGTAGGTCCTATTGTGTCTACAGTAGGTGCTATTAACTATGGTCCCCCGTGATATCAAACATACTGCAAAGAGGAGATCTAAGTCAAATTCCAAGTAGGTTGTCGCCAAAAGTGGGTGCAGTTGAAAGGGGCTATTCCTAAACGGGCGGGCTAGTAGAGCCTACGCTTGGCGAAGGAACGTGCGAGTGTGCTGACTCGGTCTCTTGTCTTCAAAGAAAAGGAGAAACTTTGTGACCTTGTGGCGAGGGTCAATCTGTATTCGCGCTGACTTAGTACTCGAACAGGTTATCCCTTCGCACTAACAAAATGTGCGGGTAAGCGTTTGGGGGCTCAGCACCCACCTCGGCGGGATAATCTCCGGAGCGACCCCTTGCCAAACACTACAATAAAATAAAATAATCTAGAATCAGGACCACTCTCATGGATAATGTATCCTCCCTTCTCGTGCCTTTTTGTTACCGAGAAAAGGGAGACTGGTGCCGAGGATCGAGCACTCGCAAAAATTATTAGTTCGACGACAGTCTAACGGGTAACCCGTCTCACTAACAATCTGCACGGCAACAAAGGCTGAGCGAAAGCGTGGCAACATGCGACCGTGGGTCTATTATAAGATATTCTTGCCCCTTGCCCTCCTTCCTCACGACAAGCGAGTGACGTTTTTCTGTTCCCCTAGGAAGAGGCACCCGAACGCCTCGTTGAGGAACTCCGGTTGTGGAACCTACCGCGCAGCACCGAAACGAGAGCAAGGACACCACGGCATGGTTTCAGAAGTGAAGAAATAGAGGAACTCAGGCTCAACAAGTTTCGCTCTTCAACAAAACTATCATAATCGTACTCGGCAGAGTACCGCTTTATTGATTACTCAGCACGGTGAGTATGACCGTGGCTGGCCAGTAAAACAAATACTGAGGCTCAGAGAGTATACAGATATTTTCACTGACGGCGTTTCAAGCCTGAAGCGGCGGGCCAAGAGCAATTGCACTGCACGTTGCAGTGCGAAAATCACTGCCATCATATTTCTCTTTAGCTCTCAATTTCAATTCCACAGATCGGAGAGATTTCGATCTAGATCATCCAGATCTCATGTTGGCCGTGATGAAATTCTGTGCAAGAGCAGAATCATATATATCCCACTCGGCAAACGTGTGCGCCAAACCCGCGCCATATGAATCCAACTCGGCAAACATGATCTAGATTGCGCAGATCACACCAACCAGGGATCTATCTTCCACGAAAGATCTAGATCGTGGAATGGGGATCTGATCTGTACGATATGTGGTACCATATACAAACAAACGGGTCTCTCATCGACTTTCGCATGGGTTGACACTGCCGAACCATGGGTCGCCCATGGGTCTCCCATGTGTTTGCTTGAACGGGCACCATGGATGGGTTGGCCCATGGGGCTTCACATGAGGCGGCGACAGTGCAGGCCAATGGGTGTACAGTACAGGCGCAGACGCCGCCCACGAGCTTTCCCTCCTCACCGGCCAGGCAGGGGACGCCGCCAGGTTCGCCGGGCTAAACGTAACTTCCAACAGCCGCGGCTCCAGATCCTCGGTGATCATCACGTCGCAACCGTACATTGCTCGGGCCCGGGGGGAGGCCATGCCAGGCTGCTGTCTTGCCGCCGCCTGGAACACGGAGGCGATCATCGATCTGCGGCTCGTGGCAATGCGACAACACGAAAAGCAAAAACGTTCGTGTGCTTAAGCGATCATCGATCTGCGGTTCGTGGCAATGGGACAGCACGAAAAGCAAAACGCTTGTATTTTTACGCGACCATCGATCTGCGGTTCACCGCAATGGGTCAACATGAAAACCAAAGCGCTTGTACTTTTACGCGATCATCAATCTGCGGTTCGTTGCAGCGAGGCAACATGAAAATCAAGGTTTTTGTTTCTTAGTGGACTCTATTCCTCGAAAGGAGCTTGAGCATACCACGCGCGCAAGCGGTACGTATGGCTACTCTGGCACATTCACCGGTACACATATTGCGCTGGAGTGCACTTGATGCGCAATTAGGGTAAGTGTGCTGACGAGGGATCTGCAATTACCGTCCGGACGGCCATTGCTTTATGCTGGAGTCGGACAATAGAAGAAAATCATGAAGCTTATGCGGACGGGAAAAAAAACTATTAATAGAAGAAATTGAAGAAAATGGGAAAAAAGAGTACATTTCATAATGGCAGGGTGGCGCAATGGTTGAGAATCCTTCAAGAGAAATGTAAAGCGGCGCAGAAATGAAAGGGAGCAGCACCCCACCTCGTCTTGACCAGCACGCTTTCCCAGGTGGATCCTGGATGTCCTTCCGATATCACACCCTGCATGTCTCTCGCGAAATCCTGTAATGGTAGGAAATTGAAAATTGGGCGCGGGTGGAGTGGGGAGGCTTCGGTGTATCGCTGGAGCAGACGGCGCTCGTGACGCAGGCGGGGGCAACACATATTGAGGTGAACGTGCTTTTGGCGGACGTAGGAAGGTGTTGTCCGCCGTCGGTGCCTCGCACTCTCGAAGAGACGTTTCCTAAACGCGCGTTTCAAGTGCCACGCGCGAGGCAAGTTGGCGCGCTGGAGAACAAATAATCGGGGGTGCGTCGTACGCATGCGTGTTGAATACGTGGCTATCAATACATTCTCCCCCCGGAATGCTCCCAGTAACACATGGAGCGCTAAGCGTAGAAAGCTTTTCTGTCTATTGCCCCCAACTCGGGTGTATGCAGCCTGAATTATGAAGAGTACCATGTTCTTCAAAAACATGTTCGCATGTCGCACGCACGACTGGTACATGTGCTGGGGGCAAGCACCACGCACGTTTCAAGCAACCTCAAGCGACTGTTTGTTCGTGACACAGCCAGGAGATTATCGAAGGTGGGTGGGTGGATGGGTTCAATACAGGTGCATGTGCCGAATTTCCAGCACTGAAAAAGTGCAAACCTTTACTGCTTTAAGAGCTACCGTGATACATCGAAGTAGATATTTTGTGAGACTCCACAACAGGAGCTATTTGCAGAAACGAAGATTAAATGTCACACTTTAATATGTCGCTGAAGAAACACAGATTCTAGTGCGCAGTTCATCCTGCAACCCTGACGCTGACTGAATTGCCGTCCGAACTTAGCACCGAAAGTAGTCACAGAAGGCGGCTCACCTCGTAGTGAGGATGACAGGCCTCCCCCGCGGCTGTTCCCCCGACAAGATGCGTCGCGGTGAGAGACACCCTGGGGTCTTCGAGCGACGCCTCTCTCTCCGTATCATGGGGCCGCTCGGCGACCCTCGGCCAATAGCATTTGTGCACGTAGAGCTCTAGGGGTTTCGTGGAGACTAGGAGGGCAACGACGCGAAGGTCGAACTTGCGGCCTTTCCAGAGTAACGGCCGGGAGAGGTACAGCTGGGCGACCTGTTCCCATACCGGGGCAGCAGTGGCACGTTTGCAGAGAAGGGGGCAGAGTGAAGCGTGCACACATCATGCGCCCGGGCGAAATAGAGGCGTGCGAAGTTGGAGTCGCTTTCTACTGTGATTGTGATACCGATTGGTAAACGCTAGGGATGCCACACATCCGCCACTCGAGATAGGAATGCGAGGCCGACCAAAGCAGCACGTGTCTCACGAGTCATGGAACGTCTCTAAGCAACCGGACATATTGCGCGATATTGTCCGCCACACTCCCCAGTGGCGAACGAGGCTCGCGAGATCGCATCGACGCTAGAAGACGAATCATGACGTACGCGTACAGCCAGTAGAACGCGGGAAGAGCCAGAAATCTGCTGCTGTACCCCAACAAACCTCGAAAGGTTCGCCCTGAGCCGTGTGATTAACTGCACTGTGACAGGCGAAGCGGAACAGCAACAGTATCACGACGCAGACAGAAAGGCAGCGCACGCATGCACAACAAACGCCCGCAACACTGAAAGGGTGTAGTACTGGAGGCATCGGGTAGCGTCAATAGAGGCGAGGACAAATACAACGGTGGGTACTCGAGCATCAAGCCGACCTTGGGCCCGGTGTCCGCCGCGCGAAGAACGCCTGCTAGTGCTCCAGTAACCGTTGTATCCATGCTCCTTGCCAAGCCTTTCGAAGAAATACCACCGCGCGACATCGAGATGAACGTGCAAGCATAGAGATGTTTTGTTTTGACCGTTAACTCGTGGGTCCACGCGGCGTGCCCCCTGCTTCGCCGAGTAGTACTGCTATTGGTCAAACTTAACGCGCTGCTGCCGCACCGGTATTCTATAGTACTCCACAGATTCCGAAAGTTCATTGACCGAAAGCAAGGTCACGCCACAAGAAAATTGTGCGAGCCGAGGTGTAAAACATGGGGGAGGGGGGGGTGAACACAGCTCATGCTGCCCTATTGGACGCATCCCTAAGCACGATGTTCACCCTGCCACCTGTTTCGCCACACCGCCCGGAGCTCGCGGCTCCATTTCAGCAGCATAGTAGCCGGAAGGTCGACGCGTATGACATGAACCACGACAGCCTCACGATATTTCGCGGACGTCAACCAAGATAATGCGAATGCCCGTACCCATGTTCGTAAATATTAGACGTTAACGGCCCGCCAACAAACACACAAAGCGGGAAAAAACAAGACGTGCAACACCAAATTCGCAGACCGACAACTTCGCCCCCTCCACCTTCCGCCCCTGATCGTTGTTATCGTTCGACGAGTCTCACCGATAGGCTTGACGATCCAAATATTTTCCAAGCCGTCGTGGCACCTGCGACGAAACTCGGCAATGAAGGCGAGCGCGTCGTCCTCGGACTGGTGGGTCCCCAAAAAACGAAAATGGCGGGGGTCGCGCACAAATAACAACACGCCGTTAGGGAACAAGGTGGCCAAAGGGAGGAAGGGAGGGGCGGGGGGTGATTCATGAAGCCATCTCCCGAAGAACGGAGGGTTAAACCTACTGCTCGAATTACAAACAGACAGTTCTGCTTGGTGCAGCAGCGCTCTCGACGGGAGGCAACCGTCTTAAGGTGCAAACGCCTATTCAACCGTCCTACAGAGAATACGCCCTTTTCACCGAATGCACGCGTGGGCTCTGAAGAAGCCACCGGGCTACGCTGGGGAGAGTGTATATCGTGCCTGCAGGTCGAACGTCGGCTGCATCACACCCCCCTCAGGGCTGCCGCTGCCGAATTCCCTCTGGATGGTCCTCGCGAGGTGGCTCTTGATGACCAGTGCGGCCTCGTACGGAAACTGGTTCACCAGCTGTCCCGGCAGCAAACCGCTGTGCCGCCGCGACAGGCACGAAAACATAACGAACAGCGGACGGACGGACGGACGGGCGGACGAACGGGCAGGCGGGTGGGTACTTTGATGGATGCATCGTAGATTTTAAGTCGTTTGAGGATAACTGTCCTACTGTAGGTCGTGTGGTGAAGGCTGTCCTCAGGTTGTCTGATGGCGACTGTCCTTAGGTGGTCTGATGATGACTGTCCTCGGAACGATGTCGGTCTTTGGAGGCTAGCGCGGAGATATGGTTTACGTGCGGCCCTTGTCATCTTTGCCACACTTCGCTCAGGGGACGATTACCAATGCATATCTCAAATGTGTGTAGAGCTTAGGCTGCACCGATTATGTGTAATAGGTTGGAGTTACAGTTGTACGTGGCGCTCTCGGGTCAACGTATGATTTATCACGATGAACGGGTGATAAACCAGGAGCGGGGGGTGAAGGGAGAGTGATCTTGGGGGCGTGCAAACACTCCATTTCCTTTGCCTCTTACGGCCACATTTGCTTCTCGCTACCACGTATTCAGCGGTGAATATTAACCTTGTCAACCCAAACCCCTTAGCACCACAACCGCTGAACCGGAGCAATACGAGTGCCGAACCGCAACCTGCAGTACTGCGGGTAAGAAGATGCGTACAATACACATACCATACGACTTGCCATACACTCTGCTGTAGAGCATCGATACAATAGGCTACTACTGCATAGAGGTGCCTATTTTCAACACTACCCCTCGATGGGTGCAGCAGTTTCAGTCAATGCGCTCCTAGGTGGAATATCATTCCAAGATGTGTCCTCTTCCGTTCTAAAATTCAAAGCTTGTGCAGTGAATTGTTATTCCTACATGTACCTCATTTCACGTGTCAAGCTAGTCATCTGTAAGCTACTATTCATAGATAGAATGACGTTCAAACGTGTATTCTCTGCCGTGTTCAAAAGCTTGTTGACTGCAACCAGAATAGTACAGTGGTAACCTCATTCATTCACCCACGAGCACACTCACAGTAGATATTCGACCCCAGGCCTACACCTACCATCAACTTATTGTCTCTACTCGGGTGGTTCAACTTTTTATTTTCCACTGACGTCCTACTTCGTATCAATAGTCACTTGTGAGCTGCGCGGAGGAGGAGCTACTAGGCGCTCAGGGTGATCGCGAAGTCGGTACAGAAACCTTGTACACGTTACCCACTACGAGCGACGTCAGCTACGCGAACAATCAGCAGTCGAGGCAGAACTGACGGCAATCAGGTACAGGGAAAACTAGGCTGAGCATCTCTTCAGTTTTACTGTTGAGATGAGTTTCACACCATTTCGTTCGGTGCCAAATAACTCCGACAGCACTGGAGTATCGCCCATCTTCAAGGGCGAAACTAATATCACTGCCTGTTCTACCGGGGATGGTCAAAAGCGGGAAAACCACAAGTCTTCCCTACGATAATGTCCGCCAAGGCTCTTTTTGACCGACGGGGTCCGCCATCTGCCTCCTGTAATGTGTTTGTGCACCTTCCCGAGCAGACAGAGTGCGACGCAAGCAATACAAATGATGACATCAGTGTGCGAAAAACATCGTGGCTGATGGCAATAGTACACTCTTCCCTGCCCCCGTTTCGTCCCTCCTCGAGGTAGCGGTCGGTCGATCGATGGCTATTATTAGCTGAATTTGAGCAGGATCAAATTGCGGACAATATCAAACAGGAAACACCGTGTGCTGAATAACGTGATTGGAAATGTATCGATTTCATATGCTACTTCGTACATGTTCACGAATGATGACACAGGCATACCGAGAAGAACGCTGCGGCAAGCACAAAGGGGTGTAACTCGACAAATACTAACTAGAGGGGTCTGGGCATCTGGGTTAGACTGGCAATTAAATAATCAAGCTATGCGTCGGCACAGGCAACTCGCATTTGTACGGAACAACAAGCCTATAGGGTAGGGAATATAACGGCATTGCTGTTATCAGAAACCAAAGACAAAAAGCAAATACCACCCAAAACCGAGCCAGCTCACCCCATGGCAGCCTCGAAATTCCGATCGATCGAGCGTGAAGCCCACAGCACGTCGGCACCCCGAGGAGACGCGCCACTTTCCAGCACGCGGAACTCGGAACGCGTCAACCCCGTTTCCCTGTTACAGAGGTACGGCAAGTCCGTCCACACCGTCAACGGGTGCTCGCTGTCCCGCCCGACTTTCGCGGAAGTGCTGGAGGCCTCAGGTGCCACATCAAGCTGGGGCGAACAAGGACCTCTGGTGGGCACCGGCAGAGGTGCGTCGACCACAGGAACAGCAATCCCGTTGTTTTCCCCGCTGCCGGGAAACGCGGCAGGAGCAGTAGTGCTACCAGAGGGAGTGGCGGCGGGGGTCGGAGAGGAGGTGGCCGCCTTACGGGCGCGGTTTTCCACTGCCCAGGCATCAAGGAGGCGTTGCCGTTTGGCGAGGCGGTCCTTGGGTAGGCTTACATATTGGTGGTCTTCTGCCAATCGGTGCGGTAGATCCTGTAAAAGAGAGAGCAAGGCAACCGAGAGAGCTCTTGAGAAAGACGGTTTATACCAGGGACCGCACCGGACAATATAAGACACTGTTACTGGTAACCTTCTAGGCTGTCCCCGCAAAAACGTTTCACGCACGAATGACTGCAGAACTGTAGCAAACCATGCGAGGGCTGGAGGTCCCACGCCGTCGTCGTGTGCGGTTATTACACTTTAACTAAACGATTGCGTCGATCGCCATCAACGGCTCCTTGAAATGAAAGCAATATTAACAGCAAATTGTCACCCCTGCAGTTGCTGTCCCACGGAGAAATTCAAAAGACCACTGCCACATCACACCAGCAACGCTCGTCAGACTTGGGTACAGCACGCATGGCAACCCACCGATTGAGGCAGACCCAGTCCTCGAACAAAAGATCCACGGGCCGCGGTGCTCGCCCCTGCCCACGCTGTCGACCACAAGAGGTCCACTGTAGCTTCTTCCGATGGCAGCAGTCGCCGCAAAGGCCAAAGAACGGAGAACGCCATGACTCCGCTGGGGCCGCTAAACAGGAAAGGGGCCATCTGTATAGGACGGTAAAGCGCGAAAGGCAGCGCTTGGGCGTGAGCAGGAAACATTCGCTTTTGTCGTTTGTTCTTGTGAATTCACTCTCGCTTTATAGCGCCATATTCTGGTCGACCTTCCGGGATGAGACCATGCAAGCCAAATCTCTGTCCATTGAAACGATTGTCTACCCGGCGTCTTGGTAGGCGCAAGGGATCGTGTGATCATAGGTGCGCATCCTCGGGGCACCCGAATAACGGCTTCCGTTAGCGAAGCCATGTAACTGACTACGAAGAACACAAGTCCATCCCCTAGCCGGAGCGCAACGAAAAAAACGCCCAGCCTTCAAGCATGCACAAGAAAGACTCGCCTGAAAGTTGGGGTTTTCGCTGTGACGGAGAGCGCTGCCCAGTTCATCGTTCACATAACAAGCGTGGCGACCAGCGCTCCCCAAGCCGTACCTTCTCGAGAACGTCGGCAGTGCCGACAGCACTCCCTCCAACACCCCCCTCTCCTCCCCGCTACAAACGCCAACGTTGGGCGCTTCCCGTCCCTCACGGCAGCCGCCGGAAACGTCCTCGACGTCACTAGCCTTCGTGACTCCTGTCGGGTGCTCCCTTCCGGCGACGGCAGCTGTCGCCCCCTCCGCCACCGAGGGGGGCGGCACCTGCATCATCGCCGCCATGCGTTCGAGCAGCGGCTCAGAAGAGCCGAGGTGCTGCCGGGCGCTGCCGGCCTGGAACGTCCAGGCATCTGCCGTGTGTGGGGAAATTACGGGGATATACGCGTGTTTGGCTCTAGCAAAGAAGAAGAGGTTCACCATTGGGGAGGGTTGTTCCCAGGCCGAAGGGGGATACTATACTACAGTACCGAGAAATCGTCGTGCGGCATTCCTGGATGACCCACGGGCTTTGCATAAACTAAGCAGTTTAGTTATCATCCAGGAAACCAAATAATTGGTTGTTGCCTTCGTTTGTTTCGAACCCCCGGAGGGGGAGCCCCTTATACAATTCGTTAGCTAGGATCTTCCTAGGGGCGGGCTGTTCACTTCTCGCATTGCTTTGCGAGCTAGGAAACACTTCCTGGTAGGATCAAGGTACGGGCGTAAACCCAACCCAACCCTAACCCTAACCTAACCCTAACCCAAACCGGACCCAAAACGGACCAGAAACGGGCGAGAAACGCGGCTGCGCCGCTTTTGCATCTAACGAGAAAATTGCGAGAACATTCCGAGCGTGGACCACAATTACGATATGCGGACCACAGGTACACAATTTTAAAGACAAAATCATGCCTTTAAGATCCTAGCTAACGGATTGTATGATGTACTCCGGAGGGTTGAAGACTCGGACCTCGGACGTTTGTGGTCAGCTTTTACTATTAATGGTTGTGCAACAGCTGCAGTAGGATAGGATATCAACAGCGAAGCAGAAAACACGCTCGTAGCTGGACAAACTCTCGTAGCATGTACCGGGTACGTAACAACTAGACTCTTCAAGGTGATGAGCAGCTGAAAACTAAACAAATGGAGCTGCAGCGGTTGGGTTAAAACGACTGCAGAGACTAAACACACCTCGGAAAAACAATCATCTCCCAAATCGACTCCATCACACGTTTTGCCATTACGTTACCGCCGAGTTCATTGCTTTGACAACGACGAAGACATCACAAAACATCGACCATGGCGTCTTCACGAGTAATGAGCGCGTCTGTGCTTGCTGCGTTCGCCATATATACCACACTTCAGTATACATACTGTAGAACGGCTGCCAAGCTGGTCCCTGTCCTACAATACTGCTGTAGGAACTCACGGTCTACGAGGAATACCTCCTCTCCTCCATCTTGCACGTAGTCATCCCTCACGACCACTTTTCTTGACGAGGCCGCAGTACTTGCAGCCTCCGTCGAGCCCCCTCCCTCGTCTTGCTCGTTGCCGGTGTCTTGCACAAGGGCGATGAAAAGCTTTTCTCCGGCGTCGAACACCTTGAATATGATATTATTTTTGGAGTAGGCAGCAGCCATTGAGCACTATTAGGCGCGCTTTCGCGTTCGTTCGTTTTGCTGCATGGCGCATGGCCACAAACGCGTCGAATCGCGGATGGCGGCCGCATGAGAGGCACGTGTACACGTAGGGCTTGGGAATCGACTCCTGGTTCAATATTAGAAAACGTAATGGTATACGACCTGCTGCCAGGTACCTGGTACTGGTCTCGGTATGTACCAGCAGTATCGTATCAAACGTGTATTCAAAACACGAGGAAAATGGTAAACTGCTGTATTCCTGACCAAACAAAGACTCGAGACGACACCCGGTGAGTGCGCTGGGTTACGCGTCAAACGGACGCGCATTGCAACTACCCAAGGGCAGGATAACACGTCGAGCTGGACAACGTACAGGGAGATGAGCTTTAGGCTGCCAAAGCCGGCGCCACTGCCGCAAGCTACGTAGCGGCGCTGTGCGGTGCTTGCAGCAGTACATACAGCCCCAGTATGTATGACAACAAAAAAGTGTTGGCCATCTTGCATCCAACCTCGTCCTCAAGCTTTCGGCGGAGCTCCCCATGAAGCTTCTCCGGGATTCCCGCAGACGTGAGCTGCGCGGCGTGCTTTCTCGTGAACTCGTCCATGCCCGGCGGCACTCAAGCGCGCTTGCAGCACTGACTGGTTGTGTGTTGTGTTGCTCCCGTCTGTGGTGGATGAAATTGAAAAAATGGAAGAACAACAATGATACCAATATATCCGGAAATTTAAGGAGTGCTTACATATTGAAGATGATAATAAAACATTCCTTACATTTCCGGACAAAGTCCACAGTTCTCCTGACAGTCCCGTGGGAGTTCCAGTAGTAGAAAACTTTGCACACTTCGGACAGATCATCGATTCCCACTTGATGATCTAGATCATTCAGGGCACAGGTCTATCGACTGATCTGTATGATCTATCTCATGTTGCCGGGTGGGAGCCGTAAAATCTGCATGATCTAGTAATTTTTTCCTGGGTTGGGTCTGTACGGTACAGATCCTGCACAGCATCTCAGAACGGCACAAGATGATCTAGATGATCATGATCTGTCCGAGTTGTGTAACTTTGCCACTGACGTGCTGGCTTTTTTCACGGGGAACAGGTAGGTATAAGTACCCCAACGGGTACGTGTTTTAATCAAATGACGTGCTGTTGTTGCTGCTGCTGTACAAATATGTCAGGAGACGGCACTTTTACCCCTTGACGGACGGGGTCAAGGTAAATTCCTTGACGGACGTTCCTTGACGGCAAAACCCGGGGACACCAAGTAAAAATCACCGTTGTTTGGAAAACGTCTGTCTCTGTCGATATTATTAAAACCCTGCATTTTCCTATGTACTGACTGCTGACAGCCTACGCCTGCCTCGGTCGAAGCTGCTGCATAAATGCATCGTACCACGCACTACTGTCATGCCAGCGTACTGGGTACGACAGGCACAACAGCAATTCCTACGTCAGATAATAATAAATCAAAAAGAAAAAAGAAAAAAAAAACTACAGAAAAAATGATAGCACCTGTCTCGTCGTGGTGGTGGTGTGTGGCGTGGCCTGTTTTACAGCAGCAGTAGTAGCACACCCGCACACCCGGGTCAAAGCTCGGGAGGGGTCGACATTGAATATATATACCAGGTATTAATATAGTATCGGTCTACTGGCCTGGGGTACGTGCAGTTAAAAGTACCTCTTTGGGGTACTTTTAAACCACGTACCCCTTGGGGTACTCATACCTGTTCCCCGCGCCTCATGCTAAAAGGTGTCACTAGGTCTCCCAAAGATTCACTATCAAGGTGTCACTAGGTCTCAGGACCACGGCCAAAACCCCCGTAAATATTCACTATCAAGGTGTCACTAGGTCTCACACTGAGACCACGACGAGCTTCAATCCGTCCTCTGTACCAGTGTACTGCTGTTGTGCATTTTTGTAGCAGCTTTATGCTTGCTTCCGACGTCCGTGTGTAAACAGAAAAGCACTTCGTCGATAGGAGGCTGTCTGTCGTACTACGCGGCAGTTGGGGATATAATTGTAGCACACACAGGGTAAGAATGCCCGATCAGAGCCAGATGGACACTGCTGTTGTTGTAGACTGCGACTTCCTTATCGTCGGCGCAGGCTCGAGCGGCTGCGTCCTGGCCTCTCGGCTCGTGCGCCAGGGCCTGAAGGTCTTACTTGTCGAAAAAGGGCCGACCGATGACGCCAGGCTCAGCAAACTGGTGCGCAGGCCCTCGCAGTGGTTGGCGTCAGTTTCCAGCGGAGACGCTGTCTCCGAGGTGTTCTTCACTGAGCCTCAGGCTGGCCTCGGCAATCGCCGCGTGCACGCTTTTCGCGGTCGCGGAGGCGGCGGAACGAGCAACGTCAACGCGGGCCTCTACTGCCGAGGCAGGTGCGTTATCAAACCTCACACACTATAAATTAATAATGTGTACGAACCTGGTATCATGTACTTTTTTTTTTCTTTTTCTTTTTGATTTATCTGGCGTAGGAATTGCTGTTGTGCCTGTCGTACCCAGTACGCTGGCATGACAGTGCGTG
>JAYJME010001987.1:0-14738 GCA_036873775.1 Costaria costata
TTATTATTATTATTATTATTATTATTATTATTATTATTATTATTATTATTATTATTATTATTAATATTATTATTATTTTTCTTTTTCTTTTTCTTTTTCTTTTTATAGCCACACTTCGGCATATAATTATGCCTATTTATGTGCGTCAATTCAACTCTTATGCCGTTGCAAGCAATGGCAGCTCGTCGTGTGTCGACCGTCTGGGTCCAGAAGAGGTTACAAGCAGTAGTAGTGTCGCACGTCGAGATTCGATTAAGCTCAAGCTTATTTTGTCGTTGTTGTATGTTTCACGCCGGCCGCCGCGTGTACACTACCAGGTACCGAGTAAAGTATCATCCCACTATTAGTAATAAGAACGAGCGTTAAATTAGAGCGTCGTGCTCGCTTTTTGGGTAACCCCTCTAGAGCCGGAAACGGTTTTTGGGGACAAAACTACCTGGAAATAATGTGGGATACTTTTTGGGGTAGTGAAAGGGTTAGTTGGGTGAAAAGCTCTTGCTCGGCGGCGAGAGTACCGTGTATTTCACCAGGTAGGATAGTAGCCTACACTTGGAAGGTTGTTCAAGGTTGGTGTCACTGTGAGGTTTCAATTCAAGCCTTTGCTCAGATTTTAGGTGTTCCCTGTCGACGGGCCCATGCTGCTGTATGTACCCTGTACCAGGTATCATGTTCTTGATGTATGTCTTACATCTCGACGATCGAATACCCCTTTCACCGTCCACGATCGAGCGACGTCTTCGGGCGGGTACGTCCGTTGACACGCAGCTTGAACACGCAAGCCAGCCCGAAACTCGCCCAAGTCCTGTCCTGCGCTGTCCCCGCCTCACCCGGCCTCACCTATCCCTACCCCAGCTGCCCGACTTTACCCTGCCTTGCGCTCTACGCACCATGCCCTACCTTTCCTCAGCCGCTCTACCACCCTATACCCTACTCCACCATTCTATACCCTAACCTAATTTATTACCCTACCTTTACCCTGCTCTACCCTTCCCTACCCGACCGCAGGCAAACTTCGCGGCCGAGGGCAAGAACACCGCCTTCTTCTGCTCGGAGCACCGCTCGCCCGGAATGATAGACGTCAAGGGCCGCCGCTGCGAGGTGGTCCACTGCACCAAAATCGCGGGCTACGGCATGCAGGGGCGCCAGCCCAGCGCTTGCCTCCTCCACCGCGAGTCGGGCATGGTGGACATGAAGCAGCACCGCCCCCGCCTCGGGTCCGGAAAGGCTGGCAGCATCAACGTTAACCTAGGCAGCGGCAGCGCCGCCGCCGCAGCGGAGAGCAGCGCTTCGTCCTTTGCCAAGTGGGGGAGGCGGAGCCGCAAGAACATCTACGGCGTGCCCGGTGGGGGAGGATCGAACGCGATTATCGGTGGACCCTCTTCTCAGTCCGCGGCAGCGGCTGCGGTCGCCGCCGCTGGGGGCATGGACTCTGCCTCTAGCCTTGAGCTTATGCGCCTCGCCCGGCACGCCAACAACAACCCGTCTGCGTCCCAGCAGTGGTACTCTGACCCCGGATCCTCCTCGGGCATGTCTAGCCAGTCGGGCGGGCAGGCCCTACGCTCCTGGGTGATGGGTGGCACGCCGCAACAGCTCGGTGGCAGTGGCGGCGGCGGTGGTGGTGGCACAGGCTCCGGTGTTCCCACTGTGGGCATGTGGGCCTTCAACCATCCTTCGGGTCCCGTTTCTTCTCGCGGCGCGCAAAACTCTGTCAGCGAGGGTGGCGGAGGAGGAATGCAACACCCTTCCGCTCACTGGGCCAACTCTCAGGAGAATGGCGGCGGTGGCCAGGGTAGCGACGGGCCGCATTACCCCAGCCCCCATGACTCCGGGGCCTCGACCGGGATGGTGGGCCGCGGCAGCAGCAGCTACGGTAACGATGGCGGTTCTCACATTGCTAGTGGGGGTGGTGGCGATAGGGATGGCGCGGGGGCTTGGCGCTCCGGAGCTCCTGGGACGTCTGGGTTTGGCGAGAGCTACCAGCAGTTCTCTGGAGCGGGACAAGGTATGGACCAGAATGGGTATGCTATGGTGCCCTCTCTGAGTAGCGGCGGTGGCGGTGGCGGTGGCGGGGGTGGTAGTAACGGTGGCGGTGGAGGTGGTGGTGGCGATGCAGCTAACGGTGGTGGGTCTTCTTCTGTGAAGGCCGAGCATGGGTCGAACTCCGAAGTGGGCATCGTGGACGTCGAGACGGAAGACATCTGGCTCAGGGATCTTATGCAAGGAACGATGTCGCGGGAGTCCCAGCAGAACGGTGGGGGTGGTGGCGGCGGCGCGACGGACATGCCCCACTCTTCGTCAGCTGCCACCGTTGGCTTCCAAAGATCGGCCGCCTCGCACGCCGCACCAGCTTCCCATCACTACCCGAGGCACCTCGCTGCATCTTCCGCCGGCACCGCGGATCACGCGCCCTCCTCTCGCTCGGGTACTCCGTCCTCCTCGTCGGCAACAGCAGCGCAAGCGGAAGACCGCCGCTCTTTCCACCAAGGACAGCAGCATCGCCAGCAGCACTCGCAGCAGCGTCAGCAGTCGAGCCACAGCGGCGGTGGTGGAGGTGGCGGCAGCGGCAGCGAACAGACGCAGAGGGCTTCCCAGCAGTACGACCCGGTTCTCTCGTCGGTCTCGAGCGGCGGTCGGTTTAAGGAGGCGATGAACGCCAACGCAAGGGCGAAGGGCATGGCGATACACATGACGATGGGACGGTCACCCTCCACGGCGTCCAACGGAGCCTCGCCTCCCCACGACTCTGGAAACCCCACCGACGCCATGCCGCCGAGGCACGCGGGCGGGGGCAAGCATGACGGGGTGGGTGGCGGGGCCAGCGTAGCAGCGGGGGGCGGTGGCGGCAACCCCGGCGTTGGCAGTAATGGTTTCATGTCGCGCTCTAGCGCCCGCGGGGCGGCCCCGCCGAACCATCTCTTCACTAGTTTGTCTGCCATGACGGGGCACGACGGAGGGGGGTACGGGATGGGGTTGAACTCCGATATGCAGCTTATGTCGGCGTCTAGAGTAACCTCTCCCTCCTGGGGTGGGGTATGACGGGCGGGTGCAGCTAGCTAGAGTTTGGGATGATAATGATGATGATGATGGTGACGATGATGATAATGATGATGCTGTGTGCACGGTCTGCCCCACCTTTTAGTGGCGGGGTGGGCAAATGTTAGGGTCTTCCTCAGAGAGATCGGCGGTGACGGTGTTTTTTAGAAGGTTTTAGTGGTGGCCTGCGGCTGACCAACTTAACTCAACTGACTCTTCTTGTCAGTTTATAACAATGCCGTTGTATCGTAACCCCGCCGATTTTTTCTGTGTTTTAATTTGTTTTCTCCTTTTTTTGCTGTGTGAAGGGCACTTTTTCTAGTTAGTACCGCTGCGCTTGGACAGGCGAGGGGGTTGGGTGGGCGGGGGTGGTCGTGGAGTTGCCCATGCGGCATGTGAAAGCATCTTGTTGAAGCTGAGCATCTAGTTGGAAGTTGATGAGAACCTTCACGCCGAGCGGCCTCACCGGGAGGTAGATTACCGAGTCTAAAAATAAAGTGAGAAGAGAGAGAGAGAGAGAGAGAGCCCCTTTGGCATCCGTACTCCCGTCTCCCGCTATGGCAGCCAACCAGGGCTGTGTAAAGTACAACCAGGGTGTGGGGCTGGGTATATACAAGGGAAGATTGGGTGAATGGGTGGGTGGATGGGTGGGGAATAACGGTTGGGCGGATAGGTGGGTAACGCCCAAATAGTATTTGAAATGTGTTCGTTTTGGGTGTGTTGGGTGTGCGGGTCGGGTTGGGGTTTGTATGGGGGCAAGGCGAATGGGGGGGGGGGGGGGTAGAGCAGGTGGTCGTCTGAGCGAAGATAAGTGAAAAGTTCGCCCCGGCTTTTGCCGGCGGGTGAACCTGTTCCGTCTTGCCCGGTTTCTCCCGGACTGCTGCCGTGGTGGTGTCTGCGCAACAAAAGACAAGAGAAGTGTTTTTTTTTTCGTGTACCCTTGGGTGGTGGTGACGGTGACTAAATACGAGGGCCGGTTATCACCGTTATATCGGTATTTGCTGTACAAATGGCGTACGTGTTCGTCTGAAGGACGGGGAAGCGTGTTTTTTATGACCGTTGGCCGGGCATGCATGGCCCCGCGGAAAGAATTGCTATGCGTGGGGCGGAAGGACTCCGGTGTGGTGGATTGCGTATTACCTTGCCCCATGCAATGCCTGCCGTGTCTTGACCCTGACGTCATCGTCAAGCGCAGGCAGCACAGCCCACGAGCTAGCTCGAAGGGTGCATGTGTGCGTTGTGACTGGGAATGCGTTGATTAATGGTGGCCGCGGTCATTTTGTTAGCCGGGGCGAAAACTATGATACAAACCTTACGCGGTCTGTCTTGGTTGTCGAGGGCCGTTGGGGTGGTGGGTTGCCCTTTTCCCTATTTATTCGATTAATGGTCGGGGTGACAGGTTTGCGCAATATATAGCACGGATAGATCCTAAAAGCTGTTATTAATTGTCACGAACCGCACCCTACAGGCTATATATATGTGTCGGGTCTGGAGACGTGATATTTTTTTTCGTTCAGTTAGATTTTCTCGGATTTTTTATTTTATTTGTCAATGTAGCATGCTGGTGTAATCTATTCCAGGCAAGACCGTAGTGTCAAGACGAGATATTCTGTGTGTCGCCCACACAGCAAGTTAACTTATAATGCGTGCGCGTTTCAAGAAATAAAGGGTTGGGATGTTGGGATGGAAAAGAGCAGGGGGATATTTTTTGCGGATTTATTTTGTAGTAGGACGGTCGCCTTATGTCGCGGTTGCACAGCCGTTCATCGCGCCGCGCTGCGACAGCATACTACTCCCGTATATACAAATACCTTATTTTCTCACGATTTGGGTTCAAATCTGATTGGTGTTGCCGCTAGGACCGCCAGAAAAGAGGAGCGGTGATTGCTTTTGGGAACATCCCGGACACGTTATTTGCGGGGTGGTGAGGGAGGGGAGAGACAGGGTGGTTCCACCTGTTGTCTGGTTTGGGGGGGGTTGTGCGATGAAGGTCATTCTCGATTGTGGCCTGTGTGTAGTGTGCGGTTTCATTGAAGAGCCCACGAGATCGCGGTGATGAGTTGTGTTCGCTGTTTGTCCGGGGGGCCAAGCGACGGCTGGAAAATAATGGTTTCCTGCCGGCCCACTGGACCGATAACCGACCGGACAAATACAAGTGTATTCTTTGCCTGTTGTATGGAGAAAAAAGCAAAGGGTGGATATGATATATTTTACGTTTCATTAGTCGACGGTGAGAGGTTTGCAGCTTACTAGGTTTCTTTACCGTATAATAAAAACCACGGCTGATGTGACATTTGTCTTCTGATGAGGTAGGTAGGTAGGTGGGTGGGTAGGTTAAGTGTGCTGGTGGCAGCAGCAGCGTTCGTCCGTCCCCGGTCGTCGTTGCTCGCTGTCGAACTTTATATTCAGTTATTAGCAGGCGTGGGACGTGCGACGTTGACTACATTCAATCGGGCCATTGTTACACTGTACTGCCGGCTGCCGTTCGTTCGTTGTTGCACGAAAAAATTGACTTGGCGAGCTAGAAGAGGGCGTCGCGCGAGTGAATGCTCGTTGTTGTTCTGAAATTGTTTGTGTGGCGAATCGATTGTGTCGCGGTGCGAAGACTCCAACAGACACGGCACATCGCTAGCCATGATATTTATCGCGGTGGTGGTGGTGGTGGTGTCTAAAGTATAATCTCTTCCACTATTTGTTTATTTTTGTTGAGGACCGGCGGCGATTTATCGCCGCTAAAAGTATACCTGGTAGGCTCTACAATGAGCGCGTGGCGTGAAACTCCCCGCCAGTCTGTGTATGACGCCAAGTTTGCTTTCGGTAGGGGAATATAGGAAGAGTGGACGGAGTTGAACGAGTTTGAACAAAGGGTGCAGGGAGCGGTCGGTGTGTAGATGATGGTTTCGATTATTTCTACGTCTATCTGTCTGGCTGTCTTCCCGAGTTTAGTTAATACCTTAATGATACTCATTTCTCATTAGTTTTGTTTTATCATGGCGATGTTATGCTCTTCTACCGATCGATGTTACCCAACAAAGCAATTTGTTAATAGATCATGCTGCTACACCCTACCCCTGTTGTACGTAGTAGGCATTCAAGCCCGTGCAGTAGTCTACGATTCGCTACAGGTACCATGTCTATCTCCTAAAGCCTCGTACGTCAAAAATGTAACCAGGCACACTGCCTGCTAAGCAATAATTCTATTTGCCGAGTTTATCAAATGTTAGGTGGATAGCGTGTGATATGTAGTACGTTTAACAGTTATTTTTTTTAACTCAGCTGTGAGATCGATCTAGCACAGGGTGTTGGCGTTGGTAATGGATGAACTACCTGGCTGGTGTTTAGAAGGAACTTGATGTTGAACGTACAGCTTGCGGGCCAAAAACACTTGAGAGAACTGTATACGGACCGCTGGACTCCAACCATATACACGAGTACGCGCCCTTGGTGAATAGTATTAGAGTGTAGAGTAGACCAGGGAAGACATTGTGAGCAGAGGGGGTGCTGCACTTTGGGTTTTCGAACTCTAGTGTCTAGAGTAGTAGTAGTAGTACTGCTGTGTTCAAGAAAGCTATGTACGAGCTGGTTCAAGCATATCGCCCCAAATTCCGTCAGCCACAATGAATGCCGCTTGCAATAGCAACCCGAATGTCACATATTTGGTACCATACTGACCGCCATGAATAGTGGAAGAGGTCGGCATAGCCAGTTTTTTTGTCACGGGCCTAGGACTGGCGCTAACGCCGAAAATGTGTTCCTACCAATCACAGGCCTTCAAAGAGGTCAATAATAGTCAGGCGTTCCCTTGACCCCTTCAGAGCCGAAAACGTTTTTTGGGGACAGTACTACTTGAAAATAGTGTGGGATACTTTTTGCGGTAGTTACAAGAGGGTTACGAGCCGATTCCAAGAAACTGCGTAAAATTACACCTTCGGGCAATAAAAAGCGGAGTACGTTGATATAAAAGTAAAGATATCCACATGACCGCATGGACAAGGGAAACATATCGGTGAAGAGATTGTTGGCGTGCGAGTTGTAGTTCGCGAGATATGGCCATTGCTCGTATCACTTGGGGGGGCGTTATTTCATAGGGGATTTAAATTCCTATAGTAAAATCTATATTATTTGTATTCAGGCCATATATCGTTCAATACGACGAATAATTCGGCACTAGACGTGTTAAAATGATCGCATCAAGGAGAAGACGTCCATGGCACTTGTTTTGTTCTACGAGCCGTACAAGGCTGTTGTAAGAACGCCTTCCAAAGTACTTCCAAGTTACTAGAATAATGTATTGAGCTCTTGGAAAACCCTAGGGAACAAATTGCTCTTCACGGGAATCATTTTTGCGCTTCGGCTTTTGACGGTTGGAAAGCGACATTTATTTGGCAGGCTTGTGCGTAACAATACGAATAAACTGACGGCTGGACCTTTCTTTTAAAATAAATACTTCGTGCATTAGGGGCGGTCAAAGTTGCCGAAAAAATCAGAAAAAATGGAAAACTGTACCTTAAGAAACGAACAAAAAAATCCACTTCCATGTTTTTTTGTAGTGTCATCACGCACAACCCTCCCAATTTTCGTTTTCCAACTCTCAAAAATTAAAGCGCAAAGTTGCGAAGATGTAAAGCTCTGGCTGAATATCCCACACTATTTCCAAGTAGTTTTGTCCCCAAAAACCGTTTCCGGCTCTAAAGGGGTTAAGAAGAGAAACATGTTTTCCCCCATTTGTTTTTAACGGGCCGCTTTCAGGTCCTCCATAAGGGAATTGCACAAAGTTTCACGCAAAGATTCGAAGAAATGACTGTGTAGGACCAATACTAATAAGTCATATTTAACGCCCAAAATCGAATCTACACTGAAACCAAGTAATTACCAGGTGAAGCCGTAATTTAGCACGTTTACCGCACAAAAGTCCAAATGTCCAAGTCGTTTTTGAGAGATAGACGCTGAAAATTTGCACGTGTTCAATGTGCCCCTGCCGAATGTTGACGAATGTTTTTTTTAGCTTTTGTTCGTCAGAAATTTGGGACCCCTTTAACACCGTTAGAGCCGGAAACGGTTTTTGGGGACAAGACTACTTGGAAATAGTGGGGGATACTTTTTGGGGCAGTAAAAGGGTTAAGACCCAAATTTCAAATTTCAAAAAAAATAAGGAGACGAAATATCTGCCGTTTTTTATTTTGTTTTAACGTTGAACGTTCGGCAGGGGCACATTAAACACGTGTGCAGAATTTCACGGTCTTAACTTTCAAAAACGGCGTGGGCATTGGACTCTGGACGAATTTCGGGCGATATCTTGAACCAGCCTGTACACGACGTCTAGAGTATTACTCTGCTATTCGCATTAAAATCCTAGACAGTCTGAATCGTGTACGAGGACAATCGTTATCAGCTCTAGAACACGTTCATGACAAGATCTATGTAGATCTCTCCTTCCAGAGAAGGTATCTGTAGAAACAAGATTTCACTGTTATGTTGTGAACAGTCAACAGTCAATGATTGCACCGCTGCTAACTACCTGGTAGTACCTGGTACGCGCCTTCGTGACTAATACTACAGTTCCACTGCTGCTGTAAATACGATGAACTATGAAGCCGTACTGCAGTGTCTACTGAGCCTTGATCACGGCAACAGGCTGCTGGTGCCTATTTCTTAACACTCCCCCTCAATGGAAATCGCGTCTGCACAAAATGCTAATAATAACGTCGCAAACAAGTACCAAATCGAAATGTTACATGGGCATCCTACCCGGGAGTGACGTCCTAACGTAAAACTTGTGCAGTGAAATGCCGTTGCGACTGTGTCCTCTTGCGCTGTATGGCCTGTCAACTCAATCGAAAGCATGTTCTCCTAACTTAAAGCTCGTGCAATGAAATGTTGGGGCAACCAGTTCACTCTTTCATTGTTGAACTTGTCAATTCAATAAAATGCACGTGTATACCAGAGTGATCGAAGATATACTGCATACTGCTGTATGTGAGGATATGTGATTTATGTCGGACTGGAATATGTGTATGCTAGACTAATCCAAGTGTCGTGACAGAGGGCCCTGGAGCCCTGGAGGCCCGTCTCGCGATCGCCCGCCGGTGTCTCAAGCAGGTAGGGTTGTGCAGCAGAGTGACCAACAGACTTGGCGTCCTGCGTGCTAGTGGCGGCTAGGAAAACTAACCTCCCAGGAAACCGCGCTCGCCTGGTGCTGCAGATTGGTGTTGCTGGAAGTCCATGATGAAGTTGCCCTTGCCGTTATGGCCTGCCTCTTGTGGAGCTAGAACTCTTCATCGGAATTATATGTAGTCAAGTGCACTGAGTTCACTTGGGCCCTCCTCCGCTTTTGTATCTTTGGGCGATCCTTCCTTCCCTTGGTCTTGTTGTAGTTGGGATTGTACTTGGAGCAATGCTTCTTGCGGTGTCCCAAGTTCCCGATATCACTGCACACCACTCAGTGAGATCATCCTGCACATGCATGGCGATGCTACGCCCCGCAATTGATGCTGTACTCGAAGAACGTGAGAGGAGATCCGCGCACATGTTGCTCATTCGTCAATTTTATCTGCCCCAACCCGAAGTAGCGATCCCTGCCGCTAGTGTTGCCCACGAAATTGTATTCAGGCGTGAGTGCATTGAATATAAGGTCGCCGAAATGTGTGGGGGAAATGCTCTCCCCCATATCGTGAAAAGGATCTCACACTGTCTCCATGATGTACAGGTAGTTGGCTAGATTCTGACTCTACTCCATCTTGATCTTGGTCAGTTCCTCGTAGAGCTCTTGACCGGTGGTATTTCTAACGGCGTCGTATTTCTCCTCGAGCGCAAGCGGACCCGCTCGTCCACCTCCGAGTCCAATGACTCCCCCGTTGGTAGCTAGGAAGAGGACAGAATAGAGGCTAGCGTTGTTGCGCTACACTTGACCAGGTTGCTGATGTCGGTCTGATCGCGTTTTCCCTGTCCCGTGAGTATATCATAGATGGCTGTGGAAGACATATGCAGGTCAACCTTTTCCCATGGCTTTCAGCCGCGATACGCATGCCTGTTCTTCCCGTCGAGTCGCGAGAGGCCCTTGCCGTAGCCACTACTTTGCTGGTGCTGGTGTCGTCCATGTTGCGAAGAGTTGTTGTATTGCACCGCACCTACTGCCATCATACCGCAACTTTGTGAATTCCGATAAGCCACGCAAATTTCTATACCACTCTTGGTACGAGCGTGCGCAACTTTTGTGTATTTCTTAGTCACGCTTGGTGCGTGCTTTCAGCCACAACGTTGTGGGCTTTTGATAAAGTAACTTTACGGTACGTATTTACTTGCTGCACTTGGTTCGAGATTCAGTCTCGACTTCGTGATTTAATTTTAACGACGGAACGCTTGGTTCCAAATATCGCCCCGAGGATAATTGCAGTTTTGCAACCCTCGACCGGTGGCAACGAATGCGAACACGAATACTCGCGCCTCGAACTAGCTAGTGATGGATCGACGCACTGAAGCAGCTGTTGTCTCGTGTGCGGTACACTCGCTCGTTTTAGCCGTATAGTTGTCTCAGCAGTAGATGCTTGGTCTTACCAAGCCGCGTTAGGACTCTTGTTTCTCGCTTTGTTTTCTGCGACCTTCTGACAGTCTCGTCGACGATACAACGGTTTTCCCCGCAGCAGTATTTTCGCAGCTGTCCGCAGTCAGCTGTGGATCCTCTGAAACATCTCCCTGATGATCCTGATGTGGGCACTGCGCTTATCATGACTCTCGAACCTGTTCGGGCGTTGTGTCCGTACATCTTGGGCAGGTAGTACACAGGCTTGTGTTATAGCAGCCTTCAGCCCTTGGGCCCTCAAAGGGCCAGGCTCCTTACTGCTGCAGCAGCGTGAGGTATCGGACCCTCAGAGCAGACCATGATCGTCACTCATGCCGGTGGCTCACCTGCTGCCTGTGAGTTCGAACGAGTGAGTGCCTCGGTTCTGTTGCGCAAATCTCCAAGTGGGCTCCGATTCGAGAGTTGCAGTTGTTATAGCGGGCAACGAAGTTGGTTGTAAATATAGGCGACCCATGACAGGTATGTAGATCGTTCGGCATAGAGATGTATTTGTTATTTTTGTCGTATCAAGGGATACGAGGCATAGGCACGGTCCATTCATCGGTTTCCACGCCCAAATGGAAGGAATCCTCTGCTGGGAACACTCCTTCCTTCACCTTCGTTGATGATGCAGAGAGACTCCCGACGGCTCGATCTCTGCCTGCACAACAAACCCTCCGCGTGATAATGCTCCGGACAGTTATCACATATCACCGTATTTCCTCCTGGCACACGTCGCTGCAGAACCGCCACTACCCGACGCCTAGCTATCGTCGGTGCAAAACGGGCATCCCGGTCACTGCCCGGTAACAGCGTGTGCGCCTTTCTTCTCCGTCCCTCATCGTCGGCGCGGCGTTGTAACACCCCCCCTGCCCGACGCAAAACTATCGTCGAACCAAGGGGGTGCCCCTGCAGTCAGGTGTGCATTTCCCTGCAACCGGCCCTTCATGAATAAAGAGAGGATAGCTCAAATGGGGAGAAAACAAGAAATGGGATTATAACACCAAGAAGGAACAGTGACCGTAGCTGTAGCGACAGTGACGGCGGCAGCAGCAGCCAAGGCTCCTTGCAGAGACCGACACCGCCGCGTTAGAGGGGATAGACCGTAGTAGCATTACTATTGCCGCCGGAGGAGACATATGTAAGTCAATAAACCTCGGGTTACCCTTCTCGACCACGACCTTAGGGCGGGGTTAAGGTCGCGGTGTGTTGATCGCTCCCTAGCACGGGCAAGTATATCAGTCGTGCATGACCACGGAAGGAAACACAAAGCTCACACAGAGCATACGAGATATGCATGATGTTATTCAGTCGCTCGACTACATCCGTATCGTAGAGTGTAAAGAGTAGAGTTATTACGGGCGGTACGGAAAGACATCGGGCAGATATCCCGATATCTCTGTACCCCACTACTAAAATCCCTACCCAGTATGAAACTCCCTATTTCATCATGTATCATCTCCGTCATTTTATCGAGCACCATCAACGTGGCGAGGGGGTACGACAACGCTCAGAGTCCGTACGTGCAGGCGTTGAAACCGGCCACGTTTACCGTACGCTTCAGTGTGCAGCAGGAGCCACGACACTCTCTTGTAATTATCTCCTTACGAGAATATCCCTGGCTTCACCATGTTGCAGAAGAGTGGGACATCGAGCCCTCGAAGCAGACCACGATCGTTGCTCGTGCGGGTGGCTCACCTGCTGTTCTTGAGTTCGTGCGAAGAGTGCCTCGGTCCTGCTCCACAAATCCCCAAGTTGGCTCCGTTTTACAGCGTCCCAGTTGGTATAGCGGGCAACGAGTTTTGGTTATAGCGATAGGTGATACAACGCAGGTACACAAGTCTTTTGGCATAGAGTTCCCATTGCTCTTTCGGCCGTATCAAGAGATACGAGGCATAGGTGCGGTTCATTCATGGGTTTCCACGTCCCAAACGGAAGGATCCCTCAGCTGGAGGCACTTCTTCCTTACCTCCATTGATACGGGAGGGAGTCTTCGACGGCTTGATCTCTGCCTGTATAATAAATCCTCCGAAGCAATACTAATCCGGACAGTCATCACGCATCACCGTATCACCCCCTGGCGCACGTCGCTGCAACATTACATCTAAGACTGTTTTTTACCTGCTGTCTGAATTCACCCTGAGTACCTCCAGGGCAGGCTCGTGAGAGCGTCTAATCACAATATTATGGTACAAGACCAGTTGACATTTGTTTTCGAATAGACTCCGGGGAGAGCAGGACGAACGCTTGCTCCAGCAGTGTCCTGGCAGGGGGACCCCGTGGGGCCGGGAATGTTTTTTCTGGCGTTGCGATCGGAACTGAAGCGTTTCAGAGAGGAATTCGAGGGAGAAGGAGTGGAAGCCTTCGCATACATGGGCTATGTCTCTCTCGACCTCATGGGAATCATGGCCAACACGATAAGAGTCTGTGCCTTCCTCCGGCGCGAACTAGACGACATCGGCACCGTGGTCAACCCCGCCAAGACCGTGACACTACCATCGAAAGGGCACGCTCCGACGGTGGTGGATATTTCACTCCTAGAAAGCGTGGACGTCCGCATTGTCGACAAAGGAGGGGTGACGGTGGTTGGTGACGGCACAGACGAATACGTGCCGAAGCGAGCAATTAAGGTAGTAATGGATGGGGGCAAGGACCGCCTTCCGCGCTGCTTCACTAACATGCCAGACAAGCAAGCGGCGGCCTTCATCGCCATCGATTCCCTTGAGCAGAGGACAAGTTACCTCGAAATGGCTTTGGACACGGGGCTGTCCCTCGAAGCATATAGGAGGGCAGACAACGAGGCACAGTGGGCGTTCGAGACAACCCTTGAGCTACCAAGCACGGAGGAAGCAAAATCGTTTCCTGCAGGAGTATTCGGATAATCGACTGACGTTACAATCTCACCAGTAAGCCCAAGCACGCCTGTCTACGCGGGAGAGATGGCTACGGTTGACGTGGATGAAAGCGAGGCGAATGTCAGCCTCTATTGGGAGCAGGGTTAGGATTATACCGGAGGTTTTGGCAGACATCACTGGCTCGATAGGAAGCCGAGTGAGCAGGGGGGTCCCTGAATTGAACATCATCACCCAGCTCGGAGGTAGCTTGCGGAAATTCGAGACACATGGGGGATCACAAAGGAAGCGATGGCAGGCGTCGTCCCCGAATCTTGGTTGGAATGGGGTCTGGGCGCTGAGGAGAACCAATCATCAAGACACCCAGAGGCCGGCACCTGCTGGTTTCACATGACGCAATCACCACGGATGCACGAAAATCCCAATATGGTCAACCAGGGCCGTCACGCTGCGCACACAGCTCCTCTGGACCAGAGGCCGGAGACGGCATGCCCGCCGGAACTAGACTACCCGTTGGCGGGGAAGAAGACTGAGGCCTTCGCCAGAGCTCGCCAGACGAACCTTCAAAGGGGCAGGAGCTACCGCATGCTTTCGGGCGCGGGCAAGGGACACGCTCCATGTCATACCCGCAGCAGAGTTCGTGGGCATTGAAGGAGCTTCATGGGAATTGAGGAACAAATGTCATTGATAAGTGCCCCTGCTGCAATGCAGTTGACGTAGACACCCGACACGCACCCATCTGTCCCAGAGCCAGAGCGCCGGTGAGCCACCCCCAATCGTTTCTTCACGCGATCTCCCGCACTAGCAAGTGACTTGGGGTTCCCCACCAAGTGGAAAACGGGGAACCTCTCACGGCGGAAAGGAACTTGACGATGGACATCATTTTCCGGAGAGGAGGTCTCGGGGAGGCTCCGAACCGCGACTACCGGGACAAGTCCATCCTACCCTTGCAGATCCGCAAGCGCAAGTACACATACTGCATACCTGCGAGGAGGCAGCGCTGACCACGGTGGATCAGCTGCTTCTATCTCCGAGGTGCGCAAGCGCCAACAGTACGATCGCCCCGGACAGTTGTCCTTCAACGAACGGAGCCACAAACTTGCCACTTTTGCAGTGGGAAGCTTTGAGTGCCTGGGGGCAGAAGGTAACTAATTCACCGAACAGCTAGGAGCGAGCGCCGTGGGGTAAAGGATGGAAGGCCAATGGCGATGAAGGGGGTGGTGAAGGAACGCCTGCTACAAATCGTCTCGCTGACCACACAAGTCTCAATTTCGTGGGGGGTGTTCCACTTCAAG
>JAYJME010001988.1:0-14735 GCA_036873775.1 Costaria costata
CCCCCCCCCCCCCCCCCCCCCCCCCCCCCCCCCCCCCCCCCCCCCCCCCCCCCCACCACGGACTTGTCGCTACCGCGTGTACGCCGATGCGGCGAGCGACTGAAACCTCTCTCAAAATATCTCTGCATGTACGAAGTGTTTGTTTCGGCGCTTCGCAACAAACATTTCCCACGGTGGTTCATATTGAACAAATTATCATGTTGGTGTTACAAACCGTCTACGAGCAGCGTGAGAGCGCCCAGCAGCACGGGGAAGATCGTGTTGAGCCCGGGCCGTTGTACGACTCCCACAATTTTAACTCGGGCACAAACTTGTATCATCATGTCATCCCCCAATCACGCAGTGACCGTTGCGGCTAGCGTCACGTTCAGTGCTTAAATTTTGCCCCTTGAAGCCCCAAGAGGGTTAAGACTGCCAAACCACAGGCGTGCGGTAGTAGTAGTCACTCTACTTCCTAGTCGCTCTGATTGGCTGAAATATCGGTCCTAAAGGTACCCCCTCCCTCCCCGTACCGTAGAAGCAGCCACTTGCGTAGCTCAATATACCTATTTGCCCGAAAACGGACTTCTATGGATGAACAATATTGGATGGATGAACAAGGCCATGGACACTGGATCACACGAGCGTGTTTAAGAACGATATCGGGTATATTTCCTCAGTTCCTCAGTCGAGGGTCAACCTCTTTAGAGCCGGAAACGGTTTTTGAGGACAGAAATACTTGGAATAGCGTGGGAAACGATTCAGGGTGTAGTAGAAGTGTAAATGGTCAGTGTCAGCTGGAAACATTGTGGGCGAAAAGTAACACCCCTATCATGTAGCCCGGGTGTCTTTAGATTTGCGTCCGCGGAAGCTACTCGCGCGCGGGTGCCTCCTTTAGCGAGTGCATCACACCCCACACCCGTGTACACGACGAGTTCAACAAGAGCGGGTAGAACGTCTTGGGTCAAGGTATTTCGGATTGACAGGGGTTCTCGAACTCTTAGCCGAGGAGAGCCTACGAAATCGACCTCGGGATTTCTTAATATATGCCTCGTCGTTCACCAGGGCCACGGGGGTTGTTCTTCGTGTTGGTCATACCATGTTTGAGCAACCCCACGTTAGGCGTGCTGGTGCCTTCGATTGTTCGGGCTCTTCACATGTGGGGCTCAATACCTCACCCGAAAATATGGCCACTTCGAAGAAATTTTGTTCGCGCAAACCCGACCAACATCTGTATGCGCTGGCCCTACAACACAAGCATTCTCGTAAGCATTTCGTTAAAGCAAGTACCCCCGTAGTTATTAGCTTGACAAGCTCAACCCGTCAGAACGGATTGAGCCAAACCGTGGTACCCCCTAGCGTGGGGCTGCTCGTTTTGTAGAGCTCCGCCGAGGGCTGTCCTCGGTAAATAGTCGTACACACTTCTGCCGCAACATGTGTTGCATTGTTGGTACGAGCTTGAGAACACCCACCTTCTGTGTTCTCTTCGAGCGTACTCAATATCCTTGATGAAAAGCAGCACTAGCGGTATCGCCAGGAGCGCCCATCCAACCGCGAAGACGTTGGGAAGAAGGTACGGATACCTGCGCAGTGTGTTACGACAGAATGCCAAAAGAAACGAAAACAAAAAAACGGGACAACACCGATAGAGCCGTCACCAGCACGCCAACCACACAAACGCGCGGGGGATCAGGTGTTTTTGCACCTACCGACGGGTCTGGCAGTGGGCGGAGAGGTTACAATGCCGTGTCGTGGCACAAAGGAAACGTGCTTAAAAATAAACATTGAACAGAGGTAGAGCTTGTTTCGTCTAAAACATTTTGGATTGAGACGGCGATCCGCAACTGAGCAAGTGCCTAAACATCCTTGGAATCCCCCCAAACGATGCATGGTACGGAAGAGGTACACACCTACCTGCTGTTTCATGAGGACCCTCGCTTGAGGACCTCAATGCCACACCCCAAACCTGACTTCTAGATTACAAAAAAAAGGAAGTGCAGACGCGTGCTACGATAGAGGTTGCACTTTTTGAGGTTTTTTGTTTCTGAATAACGGGGCTCCTTGTAGTATATAAACCCAAGTATTGCCCGAACGCCATTCTTGTCTAACAATACGATATTTTCTAATGCCTAGTCCATGGGTTTTCTCGGGGGGCCGCTCTTTTCGTATGCTCACAAACAGTGTTTCGGGTGTTTTATGGAGCTCTTAAAGTGAAGAACCCCATGAAATGAATGTTGCACTCTCTATCGTAGCACGGCTATCGTAGCACGGGTTTAGGATCAGCAGGAAACTGGGCCGGTATCTCATGGCCTTATCGAAAACCGCAAAATTGACATTTGAACGGTATTGGGTACTACTGTACTGTGTAGGTCCGGAGTTGACGAGCCCGGGCATTCCTGGTATATACACTTGAGAGCGAAACCGTGCTACCCGTATCGAAGCACGCGTTAAGAGCAAACTTTGTTCCATGCCAGGGCCATGGGTGTCGTATTTCTAGGGAAGTGTAACAAAAGTATTATACACGCGACAATGTTTGGGCGATGTATGGAGGTCCTAAATACAGGAGCCCCGGAAAAGAGAAAACAGCGCCCCGCCTACCGTTGCACGCGTCGGGAAGGACGTTTCACTGGCTATGCTCGACACCTGCACTCATATGCACAGTGCTTGTGGACTTCAGGCGCTCGGAGCGGACAGCGATGGCATGCTAACGCGCCGGACTTGCGCCACGTCGATTCCGCAGGTAGTTAAAAAGGTGCTTTGCAGTCACCGGTTGATGCAGGAGAGCGCACCAATATTTTGACTACGTGCCTTTCGCGGTAGGGGGCTAGCTATACTGTAGCCATCCCGAGCCGTGCTTTGAAGGTGCAGCGCGATAAAAAAACTCCATGCCTTGTGCATACACCGAATATTGGCGTCTTCTGCTGTTCCTTGGGAGAGGAGCGCGCCAACCGTTAATGGTATAGCCAAAACGTGCTACTATTGTACCCCTACTATCGTATGCTATTATCCAACAACGGTTCCTATATTTCCTCCTCTTTTGTTGAAAAAGAAGAGCAGGAACGTCACGAAGATATCAGGAAACTTTTCCTGGACCAGGACATCTGGCAGGGGGAATAACAACCGAAACGCTTCGTGTTCGAGGTTTTGGGGCGGAAAATGTAGGCAAATCTGAAAACAACAAGTATGCGCGACACACAAAATATGAAGAACCTCCGGAACTATAAGACGAAAAAATATTGGATAAGAACGACCCCAACACACCTCCCGAATATTCCATGTTCCGAAAATGTGAGCGGGTGGTGTTTGGCTGGCTCCGCTAAAAGACCCCCGACGCCAGGCCCAAGCACGGCTCCCAGTGACCAGGAAGCTGTAATTTCGTGCGGCGTCACCCACCACCGACCGAGATCATATAGCCCACGAGGGAGGGGAGGGAGAGGGGAGGTTGGCGGTTGCTTTGGGCGGTCAGATCAATCGCACGGGTGGGGGTACCTCTTTTTCGCTCAATCTTGTCTCACCGGTCGATCCCCCCAAGCGAGTTACTACGGTTAGGTTGATAATGGTACGTGTATATTCGCATTAAGGGGTAGCGCATAGTAATGTTGATGGGGTTGAGCGAACATGTTTCGTCCAGGTCAAGGTTGCGGGTGCGGAATGTTTGCCGCAGTCGGGAGCGTTGCAAACTTGTCCTACTGAACTTGGAACCCAGAGTGTTGTCGATGAGGACTCTGCTTACGTTTTCGGTTTCGGATTACTCGTTCTTTCTTTCTGTCAAGTGCAATTTGTAAACAAACGTGCCCCTATGCCACGGCGGCGGGCGTGTGCTTGAAGCCGTGCATGCCTCTGCTCGGTAACTGACGACTGTTAACTGCCAACGTGGTGGTAAAACCTACGGTTGTTGAGTCGCTCTACGTCAGCAACTCGATATATAATCTAACTCTAACGGATGGTAGTGAAACAAGTACACGACAATACTGTGTACCTCCTTATAATGGTTGACTACCCCTGCCGGTGGGAAACACATATTCGGTCGAAACAATTCAACGCCCCTAATGTAAAACAGCTCCAAGCACGCGCCCCGCTAGGGCGAGAGGACCCACTTGTCAGGACGCCCATGCCCACGGTCTGGTGCTCCTTGCCGCACACGTCTGAAACAAGGGTCTTGCACGCCACCGTAGTGGCATTGAGCAGTCCGAGCAAAAACCTGGTGGTTTTTGGTCGACAGGGGCGCAGTCGGTTTTACGGCTTTTCTGGTGGTGTCTCTGTGGCCGAACAACGTGACGTTGGACTTGGTCGTACAGTTGGTTAGGCGCATCTCCAACATCCAGTGTACCCTCGTGATTACTGCTCGCTACCCACCACCAGGGGTTACACGGGGTGATTTGTATGAGTGTCGTCGATGTAAAAAACCCACACACATACAAACTGCGACAAGTACCGTCAATAAAAAGGTGTGGCGAGTACAGACCCCGTGCAATCTATTTTGTGTCGTGCGCCCGACGCCCACAGCCACCCAGGCCGCGATTCGATCGTAGTCGGGTTGTCATCAGAGGCGATATCGGTCCCGTACGTAACCTGGGCCAGGAAGACAGTATACCGGTCTGTGGTTTCAGTCCCAGACACGTTGTCGAAAAGGGATACCGTAGTACACTTCGTATGGCGTTTATTGCAATAAGCTGCGAATATGTATCGGAGCAATAATTCCAGTCTCAGCCTTGACCGATGCGACGTTGCGTCGTTTTCTACAAACAAAACGGAAGGTTTGCGGCATTGTTGCTGCAAAGACAACGGTGTGTTGCTACGGTAGCGGTGGAAGTTTTGTGCCCAAACAGTTATCACCGACGGGAGTCTTCGACTGTGGAGCTCTATCCAACATCGTTGGTTCCGCTGTGTGGTTTACGATACATGCTTCGTGAGGGCGAGTAAGAATGGATTTCGCGCGTGGGTCGCCTTTTATGGTTGTTTTTTTCCTCGGTTTTCTTGGCTTCTGAGTGTGACCAATGTTGAAGCTCATTCCGAACGTTGTTGCATGACAAAACAACAAAAGAGTACAAGCACATGTGTATGCATACCTGGCATTTTTCGTCGGCGACTTAGCCCATGGGTTATGCAGTTGGCTTGAGCCTACACACTGTTCGCCTACGTCGGTCGTTGGGTCGGGTACATAGCTCCTGAAACGAGGAGACTCATAAACTATTCGTGTTGCCTCTACCGCATCTCTCATTCCCCTGTAGTAGAGAGGTCAATGAGGCAAGGCTGCCTCGCAATTGCGGTAGGCTGTGTGCGTTCAGACGAAGAAAGCAAAGCATAAAAAAGGAAACTTCCGCCACAAAAATAATGCCCAGCAGTACCAAATCCACCAAAAATCCACCGCAACACGAAGACCGCGGGAAATTCATGGCAGCTTGCGATAGCGCTAAGTCTCACCCGTTAGCCCCAGCCCTCCTGCTCCCGCCGATTTCGGGTTTGTTGAAATATGTCACCTACAGCCCTCGCGATCAATAACAACGCAAAAGCCCGATTGCTACGGACATACAGCACACAGACAGCACACAGACAGACAGACAGACAGACAGACAGACAGACAGACAGGCAGACAGACAGACTTCTTAAGGAATGGAAGTGCCGCAATAAAGGGTTGTCTTTAGCACATGGCCACAACCGGCCTCGGTCACTTCGCTCCTTTGGTCATGCCTCAACATGATTTTCATGCCTTCATCGTCGCCTGTGAAAAGGCCCCATCATCTTGAATCCTTCACGCCTGTCGGTAGCTTAGACATACAACTTCTGCGGGAAAATAGCGTCCTCGCGGGCGCTGTCGACAGCGCTTCGTCGCACGCCCCTCGTAGCTCTGCAACCTCTCGAAGAAACAGGTGGCATACACGCGTGTTACCGTGCCTTATTATCGGCCGAAACACGTTCTGACTGACGTGGCTCCCAAACGTGAGACACTGCCCAGAAATCGTCGGAACATCATGCTTTGTTTTCATTAAAATACGGCCGTGACGAGATACCGGTGTTTTCCGTCCGGTTTGCAATTTCATTTGCCCCTCAAAGGTGGTTTAGGTGAGTAGGGTAGAGGGCCTCAAGCGTGGACCCGCAAAGAACACTGGATACACCCTTCCCGTAGCTTACGCCGATACCGAAATACACGAAACGCGTTCATCTCGCTCTCCCCAAACACAAAAAAACCAAAAGACAAACATAAAAAACAAAAGACACAGCTAGAAACATCGTCCCGAGCCACCGCTCTTTGACCGTATGCCTCCGCACATGCACCGGGTAAGCCCGCGCGACTTGCAACTGCGCTATTCCATACTCCCAGTATCCCACAAAAACAAGAGCAAAAGATCCACGTCTCTGTCGTATGCTGGCACTTGCACGATAAAGCCCAAAACGCATTATTGTTTTCCCTTAAACTTGTGCTATTTAAGGGGGGGGGCACAGTAAATAGGACCAAATATTGCTAGTAAAAATCAGTAAATACTTGGTTTTTGTGAATGTAGTATTACGGGGGACCATATTGAATAGGACCAAATATTTTTAGCAAAAACAGCGAGATATATAGGTTTTGGTGTCTACAGCAGGTTCTATTGCGTCAACAGTAGTCCTATTAACTATGAACCAAATATTGCTAGCAAAAATAGGGAAATATATAGGTTTCAGTGTCTACAGTAGTAGGTCCTATTGTGTCTACAGTAGCGGGGGGCATCTAGGAAGCCATTTTCTAGTTATCGGTCGATCGGAGCCACTCGTATGACAACATTTATATTTGTCAGTATTTAGCCATTATTATGTTTTTTTCTAGTTTCTTCGAGAAATGAACTACCTCGTGGGATTATTGTTTGGGGTACTATGCGCCGACATATAACATGTAGGTCCCGTTCGGAGACAGGTAAGGAGCCACTCGCCCGAGTAGTAGCCTAAGCACGGCAGCGGTGAAAATGGGGATCGCCGCCTGCACCGTAGGACCAGAGTCCTCAAAAGCTCACCTAAAAGCAAAGGCCCACGAAAATGACGTCGAGAACCCGAAGGCTACGGAGAGTACGGCGGTTGACGACAGACCGAAAACGATCACAAACCAGCGGCTGTGGCGGTCGGAGACCACGCCCCAGAAGTGCGAGGAGAACAGCCGGCCGATCATGTAGGCTGAGGTCAGAAAACCCGCGTAATATCCTGTCGCGCGTGCGAAGAAATCGTGTCGGGGGGACGTTTCACGGACAAAATACGGGGGTCATGAACTGGTATGCCTGTGTAGCTAAATTTAAGTTGTTGGTTTTCAAAGACAGCGCGTATTGCTCCGAAGCATCGTTCAAGACGGATTGTCACTGGGTGTTCCGGCCTCTGCGTTCCAAATCAAAACAAAAACTGTAGTATGCACAAATAAATCCAGAGGTTCCCCTTCCTGCTGCGACGATCTCTAACTTTTGAATGTTGCCTTTCTGTCAAAACACCACACCAGACTAGTTTTTTTTCCCTGGTTTGTTTTAACAAAAAATGCCTAGCGAGTCTCACCGGCTTTGTCTTTGTCATCAACAACTCCGAGATACTCCACCATGTAGCCCGCATAGGAGAAGACACTCATCTGGACCACCTGTTGGCTCACGAGACTAGCCATAATTGCTAGCATCGGAAGATACGGAAACGGAGTCTTGTGTCCGCTCGTAGAGCGAAAATCGTCGTTGCTTGCGCTGCTGTCGACAATTTGGTGATGGTACCCAATGCTGGGCGTATCAAGCGGTCGCTCCATCTTGGCCCTGGGTATGCGACAAAACCCACATGATGACAATTCGTCCAGCGTGTGTAGGCGGGAAAGAGGGGGGTGAGGGGGGCATGTGCGGGAGGTGTCCACGAACAATGCGAGCCAAACTTCACTTAGCCAGGAGCGGTGCATGGGGTAATTTATGGCGACGACGTCTCGAAACAATAACAACGCCCTGAAAAGTCATAGTCTTAAGGGAATCCGTGGTCTGGCATCACACAATAATGTATAGGAAGAAGTAATCACACTCCGCATGCAATGCGTCTGTTTTTCAAAGGCCTCTCAATCCCTCCTCCAATATGTCTGGAGTAATGCTGCCGAAATACGGATTGTTTCAAGTATATATAGGCAGCCAGCCCCACGGTTCGGTTTTGACGTGTACTTTGACCAAGAATACAGCAGCATGGTTGGAGCGTGTAGCATGACCAATTGCCACGCCCTAGATTATACCTTCTCTCCCCGTGGCAATGACCTCTCCAATACAAATTCGATGGTGGTTTAGTTTATGTTTTCCATTCTTCACAATCGTTTCTACTTTCGGGCTCGATTAATGGGAGGTATAGTTCTCTGCAACCTTCTCGGCAATCTGTAAAGCAGGTAATTCCCTCCCCCCCCTACCGACACCTGTCTTCGTCTGTGTCACGCATAGTGCTCGCCATCCCACCACTCGTCGGTTCTAATCTTGTTTTCCAAGCTTCATCTAGAAACAGGCAAACAAAACGTTTTTTGTATAATACGAATACAGGGTTACAACATGGGGGTCACCTGTAGCTCGATCTCACGGTAAAGGCGGTGCCTCATTCACCGAGGTCTTCAACTGATGAGCTCAATATCCCACCGGAAACATGACTTTAGAACAAATGTATTCCAGCAACCCGACCAACGTTTTATATGCATTACGTAGCCCCAAACCAAGCTTACTTGTACAATTATCGTACTCACCGGTGGCTACCCACTTGAGGAGCTCGAACGGTCAGACAATATTGACCCAAACAAATGGTACGAGTACCGTGGGGTCGCTCGCTGGCGCAGATACCTCGTCAGAACTACTCGCAGAGCATCACCCGCTGGAGGTCACGTACGGCTAAACGCGCTTTGTGGTGTTTTAGCTCCGCGCGAAGTTTCGGCGTGGGCTTGGAAACGATGAACTGGAATTGGGTCCGTTTCGACGCAGGTCAAAATGATTTTTGGGGTATTTTTCCGCCGCTGACCGGACGTTTTGGGGCACCGTTTGCCATGCTGCTGTGCAGGTGAATCCTCCTGGGCTGTGGGGGTACAGATCGATCGATTAGCCATGCTCAGGGCATTTATGGTAGCAACCTCCCCCGCTCTGAACGGCGGGGTCTTTGTAGGGCGTACCGGTACCGTTTACGGCCGTACAGCAGCAGCAGCAGTGATGGCGATTCCACGTCGGCGGCGTTAATCTACCCGTTCTTGGCTGCCACAACCATGCTCGCGGCGGCGCGGCGGCCACTGGCCTCGCTCCTTCTGACGCCGAGAGAAGTTTCTTCGATAGGGGTAGGTAGCACTTTACGGCCGAAACATTCGTGACCGGCGGGCCGTCAACTGGGGGACTGCCTTATTTATGTCGTTGGAACGTTCGTTATATTTTTGTAGTTTTGAAACAAGGCGATGAAGATACCAGTTATATATTATCAATCGGGATGAACCCACATTTCTCCTCAAATCTAGGTTTGGGTTTGTGGTCAACTGAAGCGAGGAGCACCAGGAACAAACACCGGTGGTGGATTGCTACGGGAGTTAACTTTAGTGTTGGGTTACATAAGGCCCCCTGCCGCACAGTACGAGGGCCTCATCCAGAATCCACTTCGGCGCTGATCGCTCAGCGCGGTAGCAATCCTGGAAGCTAAATTACGGCACAGAAACTAGCCAGCATATATAGGGTGAGTAGGGTGGTCTGAATATATTGCTTTGGCCTCCTCCTTTCCTTGCCCGTTGGGCAGAGGTTCAAGGCCTTCTTGAGGCTCAGGTAGGTTGTCTCAGACTAGCTCAAATATGTTGGAACCAACAACTGTTCCCAGTTCGGATTCATACATATATATATATATTTTTTTTTTCTTCTTCTTTTACAAGAATGCATCTCTGGTTCGCTTCCGCACTGAGCTATTACGGGGGACCATAGCAAAAAGGACCAAATATTGTCATCGAAAATAGGGAAACAAGAAGGTTTTGGTGTCTACAGTAGGTTCTATTGTGTCTACAGTAGGTCTTACTAACTATGAACCAGATATTGTTAGCAAAAACAGGGAAATATATATGTTTTGATGTCAACAGTAGGTCCTATTAACTATGGTCCCCCGTAATAGGACTGAATGTGGTAAGTGCTCGCAGCACTCTCGCTTCTGCAAAGGCTGTAAAACCTGAACCTACTGCATGGGCAGGCTGGGTGGGTGGGATGGTTTGTACTTCTCCCACGTCTGTTTTCTGGCTTTGGCTCGGTAATAAAAAGGCACAATGATCGGTGGGGTCATTCAAACTCGAAGATAATTATGATTCCAACTCATGGAGCAACCTCCTTGCATCCGCTGTCTCATATTTCGTCGATCCCGATTTTACTAATTTATTCTTATGCGCCTTCTCCGATCGTTATTGGGTAAGATGAGGCCTCTTTCCCCACCCGGCTAGCTTACCCATATTTCGTTGATATCTTGTACTGTTCAATGGCTAATAAGCTAGGGTCGGTGGCCTCACTCAATCCTTATTTACATCAAGTGTACCGTGGTGTGCACGCGGCGAAGTCCCGGCGGTAGCGGTAAGTCGATGACTTTCGCGTATTCACCTCTATGATCACGTCCACTTAGAGGTACTGCCGCTCGTTCGATCAGGGCCCCGTGGAAAGGCACTAGTGGTCGCCCTAAACTAAGCTACGGTACCTTTTGTTCTATGACCCAACCCCCCACCTTCATCATCTCACTGGCCACCGCAATCGTCCGTGATTACTACGCGAACCCCCTACTCGAAAGGAGTATATTATGTATTCACCCCAAACCGGTAAGTGACACCAATACTCTGATGAGGGCCCGTGAAAACGTTCCTCCGACGATTTGTTCGCTGTCATCGAGACTGTATTCATTTTGTGTTGTAGTCACTGCCGCCATGACACCACGTTGTCAACAACTAACCATACAGCGGCTGCAATCTTTACACAGCAGGATCAGGCCGCCATAGTGGTACCATTATCGCAGCTCTGACACGGCGTTGTCGGCGCTATCAGTGTGGCAACTATTGGTATGACACCACCGCGTTACCCACACAAGGAAATCGATATAGATTCACCGCGTTTCAGTGAGACCAGAGCTAACAGGGGGCATATGAAAAGAGGCGGGGCCTTAGTGCATTCTAGCCACAAATACGAGCTGAGAAAAATAGATGTCTAGGCCGCTCCGCCCCAATGACGGAGCGGCCTAATTTTGAAATATTTTTCAGATAGTCCAAAAACCTACGAAACGCACGATATGAATGGCATGATCAAGACATGGGTCGACATGCAAACACATACTAGGTACAAACTAAGTTGGCGATAGGCTCTATGTCTATCTCATGTCGTAGTGCAGAGTCTTCCGGTTGTGACAGCCACAATCGGTGCTTCTGTATGATGTACGTGTGTATGCGTGTGTGTGGTGTGTGCCATCCTGAACACATTTTGGACGAATTCCACCCTTGTGTTTCTCTGGAGTTGTTTTAAAGCACCCGCCCAGTTCACAGCAGTGCAACAACTGGAGCGTACCACAGCAGCAACGAACCTCACCTAGGCTCATATCGGCATCCATCGGAGTGCCTGTGTCCCCCTTTTCAACTTGCGACACCTCTCGGGATTGCAAATCAGCCCCATTCCGAAGCGGAACCTTGCAGCCGTGCACCAAATTACAGTGTGCATATTATACGCACTACACTCAACTCGTCGTATGGCACATGATCAAAATATCCACACCGTTCGTTGACGGGGGGTAAAAATGATACTTACCCTTTGTACTCTGGTGCAGTATATATATGCATACTGTTCAAATATGTATGCACACAATCGATCATACAGCAGCAGGACTATTACCGCTGGTTGTACACGCACACACAGCTGCCGTAACATGCTGGATGTGCTGATTCTATTAATAAATACTGTCTCGTCGAATCACAGCCATTTTGAACAGGAATCGACATGTTGTCGTACGTAAGTCATCTTGACGAGGAATTCATATACACCTGGAACCTCTTCGCATGCTGCTAGTTGTTCGCTCGAAATATTACTTTTCGCACTGCACAAACAGTAGCAGGTCTGCTGTAAAGTGTACAGATACAACTGCTGTTGTGGTGCGGTTTCTCCTGTCTAGTTGTATGATACTGGATATCATGCATGATTGACAACACATTCTAAGCTAAAAAAAGAGCACGAGCATCACCATGAACCATCTCGATCTATCACGCCATAAAGCAGATATCGGTGTGCAGCCACGCCCCGGCACCATACCGTCAAACACTCAGTATTTCCCGTACTTCTGTACGTCGAGTATGAAAGATACGAAAGGTGGCATGTCATATATACCCCGGAGTACATACCGGCACTCGAACTTGGTAAAACACGATCCGCCATGATTCATCCATGTCATACTGCACGGCTGCACGATGACAGATATGCAGCCACAAACTCCGAAACCGTACACTAGTCTGTGCGTACTTATAGCAGAAGGCAGCAGCACCACTCGGTAAACACGGCTGTGTACGTAGGGTATGTATGGTACGCAGGCGACCACGTCCATGTATTCATGACACAAACCCATCCTAAAAAACGAAAGGAGATCGTTTCGTGCGGCGTAGCATGTAGCCTTGCGGCTTGCAGCACCGCCGCAATGATCATGACCAGACCATCAGGCCACACTGCTGCACGAAGGCAGAGATGCAGCCTCGCTGGGACACCTGCGGATCCCCTCGGCTCTGCCGGGCACGGTGACCCGTGAGGATGTTTAAGTTGGAAACGTCTCCGAGGACGTGTGCCCCGTACTGGGTGTGGGTGCGGCGTGATGGGCATGCTCGAGGATCATATCGTAGGCAGGGGATGCAAATGTTGATCTTCATATATACCGAAAAAAAAAAACAAGCTTGGGTCGGGTTCATTTTCGAGTTTCACTCAACTGGTTTTCAATATAAAAGAAGCTAGAGCCAAACAGACAGCTGCACGACGGCCGACATACAGATACAGCCGCGCCCCGACACCGCCAGGTCAGCCGAGTGCGATGATTCATCCAGAGTCGCAACAGCAGTCAGCAGCCCTGCTGTGATTTTGCTGCTGGTGTTGTGTTTGTTGTTGTGTGTAGTTTGTGCTGTGTGTACGTACGTCAGATACGAAAATATCTGGTGCTTCTGTACGGTGATCCTTGTACAATAGATCCTCCAGAAAACCATCAACACATCAGAATGTCAATCATCAGGACTTGTTGTGCCTAATCAAGCCACACAGCTGCACGACCACAGAGAGAGCGACGCAGCCGCCCCCGATACCGCCTTCACCCTCGACCTCGCTATGACTGCTATCGTAAAAGCCGCCCTTTCCGAGATCACTATCGTTGTCACCATCTACTCTGCTCCCACCCGATTCCTTCCTCCCTTCCTTGGTGTCAACCCTCTTCCCCTATTTGTTGGCGCCTTTTCCATGCCCACTGTCACTACCACTGCTCCTGTCCTCTTCCAAATCGCCCCCGTCGGTGCCACGATCCTCTCCTCACCCTACGCTCTCCATTGTCACCTTCGTGGGCATTTTACCCCATCTTGTTGTCCTCCTTGCCACAATTAGTGCCACCGCCACCGTCGATGTCCCCCCTGCCAGTTCCCTGCGATCCCGCCAAAACTAACGTTGAACTGTTTGTGAAAGCGCAATAAATTCCCCCAGCAGCACGCAAGCATCTTCTACCCCGGCCTTTTCAACAGCTGTGTACTTCCCGAGGGGAAGCTTGATACTAGCGCAATTCGCTCGATTAGCACCCTGCAGTCGTAGTTCTGGCGCGTCCGGGCCGCCTGTGGCCGTCGCGTGGTGAAGCCCTTCACCCATCTCAACCCGCGGCGCAGCATGATGTGCCGCTATTAGAGATGATACTTGTCAAGTAGCCATCATTCGTCGTCCCTGGATAACATGGAATGGTCTAGTAGTACACGTAGGTTATGTTCAAGAGTTGGATCCTCGAAAAATGCAAGAGTGACCAATCAGACTTCAATACGAAGCCATCTAAGGCATGCAGGACAATTCATAAATTGTCGTACCTGTGGTATACTGTATCGGAAGTGGTGTAGTTGATCAGTATCCACGTGTGGAACAACATCCCACCAAGTAAACACATATGATGCGGAGTAATGCATAGACTGTCTGTCGTATGTGGTTCGGTTGAAGTAAACACACATGATGCGCAATAATATATTTATTAAATATTGTTTGCCTGATGCCCACAATTTATCTTGAAATTATAGTTAGATTTTGTTGCACACCTATTTATTAGCGATTTTAGACTTACTTTTCAAAACACGAACAAAATCCAGGAATTAAAAAATGCTTCTTGCCTTCCCGCGCACGCGTGCTACATGCATGCACCAGTGTTCAGGTCTGGTTGTCCTTCATTACGATGGACCACGTTGCAACTCGGCTGCATACATCATTTGCATTCAACTCGAGCCAAATACGTGCAACAGGAAGCTAGATAATGACACAACAAAGCAACGAGTTGATGCAGATCGCGAGGCGGAGGTCATGGAAGCCACTAGCGATCAATGCCCAAAATAAAGAATTTTCGGCATGCACATTCGAAGAACACCCCTTACTCCCAAACGTCAGCGCGTCCGACGTCGTTTTTCAGTCGCAGACTTGTACAGCACAACGCGTACCTGCGCCGTGCTTGCCGCCGCAGCCACAGTGATTCGCTGCTATGACATAGCAGCAGTTGTTATCGCTCAGCGCTCAATCTTGTGTGGTGGAATACTGAAAGGCGTATTCCAAGTT
>JAYJME010001989.1:0-14734 GCA_036873775.1 Costaria costata
CCTTCCCTTCCCTTCCCTTCCCCTTCCCCTTCCCCTTCCCTTTGCCCCTCGCATTTCCCTTCTTGAACAACAACAGCTGGTCGGTTTCCTTAACCTGTTCGGGCCGTTCATCCCCATAGCGGTGCAAGCAATGCGACAAACGCCCGTACTTGGCAATATCCTGAGCCTGCCAATAGTATCGCCAATAGTGGACAAGCTGGCGGGGTCGTCTAGTACGGGTAGAAGGGCGCCGGTGTAGTTTCTACGAGTACATAATGCGTGCTGTACGTCGTAGTGCTACATTTTTGGGTACTATGGAGTGGCGTTGTTTTTGCGGGCCCGTGTGACCGTACAGCCCTACCGTACTACGATATACAAGTAGTTTGTATCACGCAGGATAACCCATCCCCTCGGACAAATTTCCAACCTCATTTTCTCGACAACACGGAGGGTTAAATTGCCGAGCGATTCGCGTCCATGGAAAGGGGTCTCGACGATACCAATGCAAATACGCCATTTGCGTTGCGTGTGCCCCCCTTGACCTCTTTAGAGCCGGAAACGATTTTTGGGAGCAAAACTACTTGGAAATAGTGTGGGATAATTTTTCGCGGTAGTAAAAGGGGTTTATGGGCTCGGAAACCGTGTTTATCTTGAGTGTTACACGGTATATTGTGGGCTACATTGGATCGTTTTTGCGGGGTCGTGTGACAATACAGCACTGTTATTACGGATTGATTAGTGAGCTGACAAAAGCTGTGACCACGGGTGAAAATGCGGTACTTGCGAACTGAATAGGCCGTGGCCACGGCTGTGATCACTGCTGATGATCATGCAGTGCTTCGTGAGCTAAAAAAGCTGTGCCCACGGACGAAGATACATCAACCATCCAGCCCGCAGTTCTCCTAGTGGCCAGTTTGTTTGAAGGGTAAATTCTGATTGGCGGAAAATAGGTGACGTCCCTCCGTGTCGAGCCTGGGCAGAGAACCTTTGGTCGCCCTCTCGGGTTCGTGCACGATGCGCGCAGTCCAATGCCGTTTAATGGCTCGGGTGTGCGCCGCGTGTCTGTCGTGCCCTGCGGTAAGAATGTACGAAAAGACCATCGCCCATCTCCCCCAGGTGTGCGATGATAGTGTTGTCACGTACCGGCGTGCGTACGCGAGGATGCAAGGAACGGGGATTGGACTTGGGGCTAGGGACGTGCTTGTTACGTGTTGACTCTCAATTTGGTGGGTCGCTACGCCGTGCCGGTCGTTCGAATTGGAGCAGTCTGGGTGTCGTCGTGCCATCGGGGGCAGTCCACAAAAAATATTGTCCACTCGTAAAACTTTGCGAGGTGTAAAGAACCGGGACGTTCGTGATAGGATCCTGTCTTTCGTGCGTACTTTCACGCAAAAGCTTCTTCTACTCGTGCCGCGGTGGCATTTGTGAGTATTATTTGCTATTTTTAGGAATTAATTTTATCCGTTCGGCGTACAAAATCAAGGAATTAATCGTGGCTCATGCTGGTATCGACCTTGCACTGCTGTACGATACGAATACACCTCGCGGCGCGCTTGTTTCGAGAAGACAGTCGGTATCCACAAGTAAGGCTCCGAAGGCTCGTGCCGGTATACTCCGTATATAATATCATGAGAGCTCTAGGCTATTGCCAGCATTCTTACATATGTCGGTAGATGTTGGGTATCCCCCCTATTACCCCAATAGGCTGAGCCTCGTTTGCACGCCACGCGCAGCGCAAGTGATGTCTCCTGCGGCGGAGCCACTGCCTGATCAATCTGCTGGACGACCATCCAACTATAGATTGTAACGCAGGCGGCATTGCACTGTCTGAACCAGTATCATACATAGTATCGGTAGATGCTATTTAAATAGGTATCGCCTCCAAGTAGCAACGGAGATGGTATTCCCCGGTCTGAAGAGGGTCCGCTCGCCCCTGCTGTAAGGAGACACCTGGGCAAGGCAAGAACACCCCCCGCAGATTTGTGTGGTTGATCCGGCGTTTCCTGAAACCCGTCCGTATAGTCGGACCTTGTCCCATAAGTCGGACCTTGTCCCATACTTCTGAAGAAATGTCTGCCTTCTAACTAAGTCTTGCCACTGGCGTCGACGGCCGTCAAATAGCTCTGCGCAAAGAGCTTCGTATCCTATGAAAGAAGCTCTAACACGGCGGTGGTAACTAAAACGCAAGATGTTCCCGCTTGCAGAGGTTGAGAATTAATGCTGCACCAAAAGCCTGGGCCACCGCGCCGACGCGATACGAGCGAGAGCGAGCATTACTGTCCTCTTGACGTCTTGAACATTTCGCACCATGACGGTGTGCCCCCCACCGCCCAGTAGTATACGACGACTACATACAGTAGTACGTAGTCGTATTGCGTATTATAGAGATGGAACCTCGCCTTCCAAATCGAGCAACTGTCAACTATTAAAAATCGATGGTTTCTCGTATCAACTATTAATATTAATAGGAGGGTTCTATCGTCCGCACATCAAAGAAACGGCTAGTACCGTTGTATTTCGAGCTATTTAATAGTACGAGTATTACTGCGCAAAGCAGCGGTATGCAAACCAGATATACTAATACGTAACTTGGCTGCAGTCTACTGGACACGGTGTAACGTTTCAGTCCCCGCAACATCGGTGGTGTCGTTTTTCCTTTGATTTGCTGCGGTACTCTGTTGATTCAAGACAACACGTAAGTAAAACTTACTGCGTAGTTTGGTCCCAAAATGTGGGTGCTTACGGAGTGTCTACGAGTATCTCTCCATCCCATCAAAGGCACGGCGGGCACGGACAGAAAAGAAACAGGAGACAGGAAACAAAAAGGCGAAACGGAAACCTGAACCTGACCGCCGAAAGCCGAAACATCGCGCGCAAGCCGCGCAAGTCAAGCAAAAAAGTGAAACCGCCAATAAATCTTTTTTTTAAACTATTTTACACCCGATACACGAAAATTGAAAATAATTGTGGAAACCCTTCGATTTTCTCTGACGAGATGAAAGACACATTCAGTTTGATGTTTGATTTGTTCTCAACTCTCGGAAAGGATTTGCTTGCGACAGACGTCGACCTTGCCACTCTGATGGCATCCACGGGTACCTTGAGGGAGTGGCTGGGTCAGAGTCCCTTCAGTCTTTCCCTGAGCTCGAGTTGGCTCGGTTTCTTTTGCCATGCCGGAGTGGTCTGCGCTTTGGCGGAGAGTGGGTTGTTTCCTGCTAAAATTTCTGGGTCATCAGGTCAGTTGTTCAACACGCAGCAGTACTAAAGGTCGACAGAGTACCAGTACCAGTCAATGGTACTCAGTCAATTACCCGCGAGTACCAGCCATTTTGACTGACGCAGTCCCTGGAATACTAAACGCTGAAATGACTGAGTACTCGCGAGTACCTGGAGTACCAAAAGCTGATTTGACTAAGTACTCGCGAGTACCTGGAGTACCAAAAGCTGAAAGGACTGAGTACTCGCGAGTACCTGGAGTACCAAAAAAAGCTGAAATGACTGAGTACTCGCGAGTTCCTTGAGTACCAAAAGCTGAAATGACTGAGTACTCGCGAGTAACTAGAGTAAAAAAAGCTGAAATGACTGAGTACTCGGGAGTACCTGGAGTACCAAAAGTTGAAAATGGTTGTCCACCTCCTGCACCACCGATCACATGCCAATTGCATCTACTAATACTGCTGTAGTATTAATTGTACCCAACATTCATCTCGAGGCCTGTCCCAACGACAGCGTAGGGCAGCAGCTGTAACATCTGCAAAAACCGTCAGAGTACCAGTACCAGTCATTGGTAATCAGTCAATGACTCGCGAGTACCAGTCATTTTGAACGACTCAGTCCTGGAGTACCAAAAGCTGAAATTACTGACTACTCGCGAGTACCTGGAGTACCAAAAGCTGAAAGACTGAGTACTCGCGAGTACCTGGAGTACCAAAAGCTGAAATGACTGAGTACTCGCGGGTACCTGGAGTACCAAGAGCTGAAATGACTGAGTACTCGTGAGTACCTGGAGTACTAAAAGCTGAAAGGACTGAGTACCTGCGAGTACCTGGAGTACTAAAAACTGAAATGACTGAGTACTCGCGAGTACCTAGATTACCAGGACCTGAAATGATTGAGTACTCGCGGGTACCTGGAGTACCACAAGTTGAAATGACTGGTGCTGGGTGGTACAGGTACTCTGACGACTTTTAGCAGTAGCAGTGACCTCGTGATAGTGAATGTTCCTGTGGTAGCTATTTAGGCACTCTGGTTGGCTGAGTGAGGGGTGTTTTATAAACGGCTCAATCAGCCTAGAGTTTTTCCAAGCCACAGCATCCCGATCCTAGAGACTTCACAAGCACAGCATCCAAGCACAGATCACCCATAGCGTTAGGGTTAAGGTTCAGGTCGGATGGTCGGCTTTTGGCACCACGGGAAAAACGCTCCTAAAGATTCGCTGTCAAGGTGAAAATACGTCTCCAGTCATGATGGCGCTATCTGTATACATAAATTAGAAAGAACGGTGGGTGGTGGTGGTGGTGATGGTGGTGCTGGTGCTGGTGGTGGTGGTGCTGTCGCTGTCTGTGTTGTCGTCTACCTGGTACAATTTTTTTGGGTGCGCCTTGCTGGGGCGTTTCGGCCCCGGATTTTGCCGTGGGTAGGGGGGCTGGGGTGCGCACAGGGGGAAACCGGCCTTCCCCCGCCGCGCCGGCCCTCCCACGTCGCGAGGAAAGGCCGGAAAGTCCGAGCGGAGTTCCGTCGAGGCGTTGTAAGAACGAAGGGGTTGGGGGCTAGGGGATAATAAAGCATAGTTTCTCCTCATTTTTTTCATCCCAGTTAATCCAAGTTCCTATTATACCTCACTGGGAATGTTTTGTTTTTTTTTTCCAGAGCCAAACGGGAGACATCAAACTGTAGGGATACGGGGGAGCACAGGTAACAACGGGAGTAGCAGCAGCAGCGAGGCCGCCGCGGGGTTTAGCGGGCGCCGGCGTCTAAAGGCTAAAAGGGAGGTACAGAGGGAGGGGGTGGCCGCTCACTCACGTGTCTCGGCGTATCCTGGTGATCAAGTAACGAGGGAGGCAGGAGCGATGCTCTGGCGGGGGGCTTTTGCTGTATGATATATAGCGTGCATGCATGTAATCCGAGGATTGTAAGGGTCGTTTTGCTATAAAATGAACATGTAATTGTTGCTTACATGTCCGAACCCAGTAGGTGTGGAGTCTGGGTTCGACGTACGGCAGCGGTGTCCGAGCCCGTCAGGGTATTTTCGGTGTGCAAATAAATTTGCAATCGGTTCTTATATATAGTTTCAAACCCAGTGGCGTTCTGGTGAGCCTATATATAAGGGTATTTTTCACGCGTAAATGAACATGCAATCGGTTCTTATAGTTTCGAACCCAGTGGCGTTGTGGTCAGCTTGCTGGCCAGGTCGCCCACCCGTGGCAACCAGGTGGCGAACGAAGGCCACAGGGCGCGGCATGTCCCACAAACGGCAGCCGACGGGGCTCGCTGAGACAGAGAGGGAGGGCCGCCGGGTCGCGACCGAGTCGGTGTCGAGCTCGTCGTGGAACAGGGGGCGCGCGAGACGGGGCTCACAGAGAGAGCCGATTCGAACATTGTTTTGGCGTTCAGATGGTATTGGGTAACTGACCCAGAAACCGCCGCCGGCTCGGACGTTCAGAGGCGCAGTGGTTCAGGTCAAGGAGAAAACAAGAAGAACAAGTTCTTGTATTATATCCAGTCAAACGGAAGGCATTATTCGGACTAAACAGGAGGGGTCATCGCAAGATGATCCTCCCTGTCGTTAGTTCTACGTATCATAAGTGCTTCAACTTATTCAAAACTACAAGAGTCATTGCCTTACTTATACTCTGAACTATACTACTCGGACCCGTCTCGGCTTTCGGCCAATGGTCAACCAGCTACGCTACCGACGCTCCGCACTCTACTGGATGTGAGCAAGGGTGTACCATGAATAGGCTGCATGGCTTACCCTCCACCACGATTGCCTCAACGAAAATGTGTTGGTTTTCATGGTATACCCTTGATCACACCCAGTAGAGTACGGTTGAACGTTCAGATGGGAGGAAAAAGAGGGATATCCTCAGGTGACACCATAATGAATGGGGGGGGCGGGGGGCATATGTCCAGGATCCCACACTGGTCCTTCGGGGGCTGGTGTCGTCGTCGCCTCCCCCCTCAGCCTTCGTGGTGGGGCTGAGGCCCATCCTTGGCGAGAGGATCGTGGCACCTCGTGCCTGGGATGGCTGCGCCGCAGCGCTGGGTGATGCCGCCCCCTCTAGCGATGCGGGGCCCTTGGCGTGTCCCCCATGCTCTCTTTTCGGAGCTTTGGCACTCGTTCCGCTCTTACCAAGCGGGGGTTCCGCTCTTACCAAGCGGGGGTGGCACCGCCGATAAGCTGCTCATTTTTCCGGCCATATTCGGCACAAGTTTTATGACCGGGCTTGCTTCCGCAGCATCAGCAGCGGGGCCTGTCGCGAGCAGGCCAGGAAACACGTTTTTTTTTTCCTCGTTTTTTTGCGCACACTACGCTCGATACGATAGGGGGGGGGTAGCTCCAAAAAGTTTCTGAGGAGGCGTTCTACGGTAGGGGGGTAGCAGCTAAACATGTATGAGGCTCCTCACTCGAGGAAGCTCTACACCTCAACCCCAACAACCGATTTTTAAAGAGAACGCCCACATACACAATCCCATGGGTTGTAGCTATCTAACGAATATTTTATTTTACCTTTGTCATCCGACAATGTGCAGCATGAGCTTCGTTCACTTCAGTCATTCACAAAATATTCCAGAAAGAAGAAGAAAACCAAAAAGGAAACCAAAAACAAAATGGTAACCTATGCAAAAATTCTAACTCTCTCCTGTACCTACTACTTCCAGCTTAATATCGATCAACCTTACTTGCTGTCCTTGCTCCTCCTTTCCGTCTCAATACACACAAATTTTAAATTACTATATACGTATCGAATCCAACGGCTATATTGGGAGCCCCGTCCTTTAGAATATTTTGGGCTCAAAAATACAAACCTCTCTACCGTACCGCGGCTCACACGTTAGCCATTGAAATAGCCCGCTACACACTCTATACATACACCTGATGATTGATATCAACGCCCCGTTCTTTTGACTGCCGCCTTGCCCGCTTCCCTCCGCCTGCGTATTTGTTGACGCTTTCGGTGCGGCCGGCCGGATATAATAGCTGGGGCGCTGATTGCCGTCCTCTGGGCAGCGGTGAGTACGACAAACAAAAATGCAACTACAGAAGTATGGAACTCCTTTGTGACTTCGGAGGAAACCTGTGTCGAGTAGTTGTTACGACGTGATAGTGAATCTTCCTGGGGTAGCTGTTTACGCACTCTGGTTGGCTGAGGGGTGTGGCTCAATTAACCTAGAGTTTTTTCAAGCCGCAGCATCCCGATCCGGCCGAATCAACCTAGAGGCTTTCCAACGACAGCATCCACGCCGGGCGAGTCAACCTAGAACCTTCACAAGCCACAGCATCCAAGCACAGTTCACCCCATAGGGTTCGTCGGGTTCGAGTTAGGGTTAGGGTTCTGGTCGGGTGGTCGACTTTAGGCACCCCGGCCAAAATCCCCGTAAAGATTCACTATCAAGGTGTCACTACGTCTCGCTGTGTCGAACACAAATACTCTTCGTGTTTTTTTACATCGTCGACCATTCCAATTTACAGGCCTCATGGTTAGTGTCCGAGGCCAAGCCCGGAGAAGGATTCGTGATCGGTAGCCCAAGATTGTCGTTGCTTGGTGGATGATACTGGTCTGAAAAGTTGGCGTATTCGTGTAGCCACTGCATGAATCGAACTAAACCCCGCTTCGAACAGACGCTGCTGAAGGCCGACACTTGGCATCCAATCACCCTACACCAATCACAAGAAAGCTAGCCGACGAGTAGATAGTGCTATATACCCGAAGGAAGAACGACTGGGCCGCCTTTCCGTCATTCGTGGCGCACAACGCCGCGGGCCCATTTTTTGCAGAATATCGTGTGTTTTGTGGATTGTAAAGCAGCAGCAGGGCTGTATATATTATACGAGTATAACTATGTTTACCCAAGAACAGTTCCTGGCTTTCCTCAAGAAAATTATGTCTTTTCATAAATCCCAGCGAAGCTACCACGTGATTTTCAGGAAGAGCAACGACACAAAAGGCTAAATAACTGCCCTGTTTCATACGTATCGGCATTTCCCCCTTAAGAAACCCTTATTTTAAGCCAGCCTAAAATTGTTATGTGGCGCAAGGTGTGTCCTATACAAAATTCAGTGTGATTTTTTTTTCTTTTGTTTAGTGCAAAACTCGAGCCAAAAAGGGTTAACTCCCAATTTCTTATAAGCCAGCCCCAAATCCTTGTGGGGGGAAGGGTGTCACCAAATAGCAAATTTCAGCCTGAAAAAATGCTTCTTATGGTTCGTGCAAAACTCGAACCAAAAATTATTAACTCCCATGGTTTTAAGTGCTGAAGTGCATTGCTGTGTCCCTTCTGTCCTCTGTCTTGTCGGGTGGTTGAACAGACGATGGACACGGACCGACTGCGAGAGGTCGTGCGGCGAGCAGAGGCCAGGTGCGCCGCGCCCCACCGAGTGTGTTCTCCGCCAGCAGCACAGATATCGCGAGCACCAGCGCGATTCTGCACGTTCTTGTTTTCTCTCCTGTTGAACGCGATGGAGCAAAGCCAAGCGCTGGACAGATCATCGATTTCCGCTTCATGGTCTAGATCGTTCAGGGCAAATAGATTCCTGACCTGTAGGATCTAGCTCATGTTTCCCGGTGGGAGCTGTAGGATCTGCATGACCTAGGACATGTTTTCCTGAGTTGGATATATTGTCCAGATCCTGCACAACATCTCATAACGGCAGGATAGCATCTAGATTATCTACCACCAGGTATTAATAATAGATCCCGGTCTGTCCGACGTGTTAAATCATTCCCTGCATGATGTTAAGGTGTTCGTCTCCTGGGCTACTGTTATATGGTTAACCAAATTACCCACCCAAACTAAGCCTTATGGCACTCCCCTCTCCTTCATGCGACTCGCCCAACGCCTCACGGCGATTCGCGCTTGGTGCTGGCAATGTATGCCTGGTCGGTGAACACCCGACGTGCTCCGTCCCGGCACAGTAGGGATGCGAGGGTCTATGGTCATACGACTACGGCCGTGCATGATATGAGTACACCCCCCCCTCCCCGTACGGCCGCGAGTGTGGACACCACAGCCGTAACATAGACGGCCGGTCTGCGCCACTTCCCACCTTCCGAGGAGGTGCCGTGGGTGTTGAGTACCACGATTTGGCTGAAGGCTCCGTCTTCCAAACGGCCAATATGACGGCTTCAGTTGTATCTCGACTCCTGAAACAACACGAACAATTTAATCAAATTTATTCCCAACACTACCCCTCAATTATAGACCTACCGGCGACTCTCCTCCTGGAATTTCGCCGTTCAGGTTCGGCGGGTCGGATCGCAAACCCCGTTTACATTAACATGCTGGTATATATCACCTTCGCTGCTTTCGTCGACCACCCCACCCAAAAAAAAAACAAAAACACTCTTCTCGCTAAAGAGCAAGCGGGGTGACTAAATTTGGCAGCGTGCAATTCGGTTACTGTTTTTAGAGTACCTGACATCGGCTACTACGAGAGAGTGTGGCAGAATTCGAAACACTTCCGCCCAGCTTCCACGCCGGGCGAGTGTAGCGCTCACAGCTCACACTAGCACACGCCCTTCGCCCTTCCATACTTTCCCCTATTTTCCCCTGCCACAAGCCTAGTCATGCCTATCTCCAGCCCAAGTTAACAGCGCTCTCCTTAGCGCGCCCATCATTGCATCGTGGGGCTTCTTTCAAGAAGAAGAGCGAAGTCGCGTGACGAGGTCACCTAAGGACTGGGCCTAAAATACTGGGGCGTGATACCATTTCCACGAGGTGTGTGTGTGTCGCTTATAGCGAGCATTTTCTCGAAACCATTTTTCTCTGGCATCTGTGCTGTCTGCTCTGAGTGGACTGGAACCACTTGCGTCGGGATCGCTGCCAACGAAAGCCCTCGGGGTTGCCGGGAAGATAGCTTTAGGGAATCGCTGCAGCACCGTTCGATGGGACGGTCGAAGCTTCTGGGGTGACCATAATAAACAACAGCGACGTGGGGTTTTCGAACTACCTTTTCACGAGAAAAGTCAATCTATCGGGATAGCCGGAGTAGAAAACATTTTCTGGAATCGCCGCAACATGGTCATCATCAGTTAGGGCTGCCGGGACATCGCATATGGAGTCGCTGGACATCATCATCATTCAGGGTGAAATCGCTCAACATCATCATCGTTTGGGATTGCGCCGGAACATCAAGTATGAGGTTGAAAACAGGGCGAGCATCATTTCTGGTGTCTCTGTAACATCGTCATCGCCAAGAGGCCACTAAAACTACCTGCGTTGCCTGGGGCCGAACGAGATTTACGGCAATGTTTGTTGTTTTGAGGTAACACCACCCGTCTTCTTTGTTTGGAGGGGGACAGAAACGTGGTCGTAGGCGTTTATTGATCCCAAATATTTGTTCGTTGGTCGCCAAACGGATCGTTGCCATGCTGATCGTAGACATGCTGATTTTTCTTCAACTGAAGCAGCGAGTTTGAGCGGAAATGCATCCTGCCTCTCTCTCTCTCGTATAAATTAACAAAAATCGGGTCCTCGTCTGCCCATCCACCCTTTTGGGCTGTACAACACCATGCCACAAAGATTGTGTTTCAGAAGCAAGCTATGATGCCATTAATTAACACTGCCTTTCGACTGGTATCCGCTCAGACGTAAACGCTACGGCCGATAACGACGTCGAAGCTTTCAGCGTACGGAGTAGTGTACTATTGTGCCGGATGTGGGGTATGTCTGTCTGGTATATGTATAGTGAGACCAACGCGGGTTCCAAGATCTGTGGTGTGTTTGTGATGTTTTTGAGGTTTGCAGGCTCGTCCATGCTTCAAGCCCGTCACAGCAATAATTCTTCGTATACTGTGAAGGTGGCAACAACTGAGCTTTAGGAGTAAACGATCGGTCGAATGCCAAGCCCAGGGCAAATCCTTCCAACAGTCTTCCCCCCTCTGAACGGCGGCAGGATCTGTGGGACGTAACGGTACCGCATACGGTCGTACGTGGAGCTACCCGCTTCGTTTCACCACCTGGGGAACCAGGGAGACATGTTTTGTAGGGACGCACGCGTGAGCGTTTCCATCAAAGAAATCATTCGAATTGAGATTAGAAGCCGTGTCCTCGACAACGTCGAACGTGAAGGTGATACGCACAGTAGTACACGTCATGTTGTCAGGTGGTGCGTGTTGTTGCGCTAGATGTGGCAGGGTTGGTCAACCAACCATAAACAAAGCAGAACCAGTTGACGTTGTTACGACGAACGGTTTTACAACATAGCAACGGATGGCCACGTAAACATGCAAACACGTATTAATAGAATAAACAAACTCACCGACTAAGTAACGAGAGTTGAAACTTTCGAGAAGATTCAACGAAGAAGCGTATGACACTTGCAGGAAGTATCAAGAGAGAGAGTACACTATAACCTAGTTATTGGGTAATCCAAGTTGGTATATGCATATTGCAAGTTTGACTATGTCACCTCCATCGAGGGGTCGTATTAAGGATAGCTACCTTGCTGCCCAGTAGTATAGCCAGTAGCCTACCAAGTCGCTGATCAGTCATAGTGTTACCTGTATCGAGTAGACCACAACAGCACAAGGTGATACGGCTATACGAAGTACACCGTGCGGTATGCATGTGTCAAATTGCCGATTTCCTAGATTTGCGGTACAACCAACTGCCGTTTCGCAGATGAGTATTTTTAGATTCCAGAACAATACCTCGGCAACAAACCAAACTGACGAACCAGAGTCCCAGGTCGTCCGTTTTGTTTTTTATTGTACGAGTACGAGGCTGGTCGTGTTTTTTTTTTACTCCAGCTGAGATGGCGTGCTCCTCGCACACTTTTATCAATTATCCTCCTCTTCTTCTCCCCTCTTGGAAATCACAGTTAATCAACACAACTGGCCTCGGAGCTCCATCCCTTTTCACCAGCTCTACGGAGCTGAATCTCATGCAGCAAAAGTCGGCTGACCCCGACCAACAGTCTTTGCCTCCTACGGGCTGTCTGGTGAAACTCACCAGCCGCGCACAACACGGCTCATGCGGGGATCCCGCTAATAGATTATGAGCCTCGATTTGAGTAAACAATGAATGTAGAGCTGCAAGCCGTCAGGATCACCGGGTGAAGACTACGACCGAGGTCCGAGCTGCTGCGTCCGCTTTGAGCTTTTCCACAGAGCTGCCGGTACCGTCGTCCTCTGGCACTACAGTAGCTGCTCCTGTTGCGAAGAACGACTGGGCTCGCCTCCTGCGGGCTGTCTGACGCAACTCGCCAGCCGCGCACCACACGCAGCACAAGGATTATGCGGACACTTGCTACGATGATAGCGGCATGTGGCATTGGTGTGGCACTTTCGGCCGAACTAGTTTCGACTGACGGAGCGGGGCTCCCCAGCCAAAAAACTATCCAACCAACGTGCTGGAACACCGTTTCTGACCAATCAATGTCGTTGGAATACCTACAGTAAACCATGAGGTTGTTCTTCCGGTTGCACTTTCCTTTTTTTATCAAGGTCAATTTGTTTTTTAGAGGTTATCGAGCTCCTCCAGGGAGGAGCTTCAGAAACATTTTAGGCGCCCCTCTACCGTACCCGTGCGTTTGCGGAGATTCCGCCATTAATGTACTGGTATGCTACTGCGCACGATACGTTATCGGGTTTTTCCAAACGAACTCCCCAGTTTACTGGGATCACTAAAACGAAAACTATTTTTTATGTGTTATGTGTTCTGTCTGTTTGCCAGTCTGTCTGTCAGTCCAAACACGCTCCAGTCATGACCCTCTCAATCCGGTAAAAGTTTATTGGCCAAACCGTTCACGAACGATTGAATACGCGATACGTTATCGGATTGGCAAACGAAATTCCCCATTTTATTGGGATCCCTAAAAACGAAAAAAAAAATTGTTTATGTGTCGGTCTGTCTGTCTGAAGCCCATTTTTTCAGTCCAAGCCGAACACGCGTTCCAGGCATGACTCTCTCAAAATTTTGTCAACTTTTCTTGATCAAACCATTCCGAACGATTGACGCCCAAAAGGCTACGAAATCACGAGTATAACCGACAGCCGGCACACAGACCGGCGGCACAGGCCAACTCCCGCCTTCCCGGATGTCTATAAAATAGTACTTACCTTCCAGCACCATATCAACTTGAAGGAGTTGACACACCCGACAGATCACCGATTTCCTGTTCAGGATCTACGCCACACGATCTAGCTCTTTCAGGGCAGATATATTCCTGATCTGTATTATATGATCTACAGTATTATAGTAGCTAAATGTTGTCTATTACAAGACGCGTAAGCCTGCGTGATCCATTGTCAATAGTAGCCAACCTTTCCTGGGTTGGATCTGTACTATAGCATAAATACAAACAGTCAGTACAGATCCTGCACAACACCTCATGACGACAGGTTCGGATCCAGATCTAGATGATTTAGATCATGTAGATGATCTATATCGTGTAGATGATCTAGATCGTCTATTACGGGGAACCATAGTAAATAGGACCAAATATTGTTAGCAACGATAGGGAAATATATAGGTTTTGGTGTCTACAGTAGGTTCTACTGTGCCTACAGTAGGTTCTATTCACTATGGTCCCCCGCAGTTGATGATCTCAGCTATATCGTTTAGATTATCTAGATCGTCTAGAAGATCTAGATCGTGTAGATGATCTCAGCTAGATGGTCTAGAAGAGTCTACGTTATCTAGATCGTGTAGATGATCTAGATCATCATCTGTCCAATGTGTGAAAGATTCTGCTGTACATTTTTTCCATGGCAAACATGACAAAACAATAACTTGGCTAGTAGCCCCCGCCCCCGCCCGTTTCCACGTTTTTGTTGTGTCCAGTGCTTAAGTGACATTTTCCAGCAACACGACATATTTGCCGAAACTTTTTTACCATCCAGAAGAGGCGTTTTTTTCCTCTCTCTCTGCGCGCTATTCCGCCCGTCAGTACCCAGTAGTACCATTCGTAGCTGCAGTGCTGGCTATTTTAAGACTGTTGAAACAACGGCTATGATATGATACCGTTGTAGTGCCGGCAGGGCGAGACACCACCACGCGTGACACACCGTGTTCCAACCAGAGTACAGAGCACCATATTGATATACGGCAAAACAATACCAGTGTAGACGCGTGCTACGATAGAGGTTGCAGTTTTTAGCCTTTTTGTTTTTGAATAACGGGGCTCCTTAACCCCAAATCCTCGGGATATCATTCCTGATTATTACGGGGGACCATAGTAAATAGGACCAAATATTGTTAGCAGAAATAGGGAAATATATAGGTTTTGGTGTCTACAGTAGATTCTACTGTGTCTGCAGTAGGTCCTATTAACTTATGGACCAAATATTGTTAGCAAAAATAGGGAAATATATAGATGTTGGTGTCTACAGTAGGTCATATTGTGTCTACAGTAGGTCCTATTAACTATGGTCCCCCGTAATAATTAGTTTTCGGTTTCGAGGAGAGGTACATTGAACAGACGAATCGGACTGTATACTATAGGTTCAGAAATTGCCCTATCGACTGAAATTGATGGAGCGCGTATTGAACAGCGTGGTGAGCGGATAACACGGGAAGAAGAGTATATTGA
>JAYJME010001990.1:0-14730 GCA_036873775.1 Costaria costata
TCGATCGTTCGCTCGGGACCGTCCTGTCCTTGTTCGACGAGTTTACTCTCCGCGCTGCTGTATCATGTACCAGGTGTAATAAAAGCAACAACACAAAACAACGAAACTACTAAATGGTAACACCTAGGGAACAGCAGGGCAACGATTTCCCTTCTCTACAGTGGTATATAGGTGCAAGATACTCTGCTTAAAGCTCAAATCGAAGAGAAAATACGCCGCGAGTCTAAAAAAAAGGAGATTCTTTTGCTGTAACACGTGTCGCGTACGCATACTGCTGTATATACCTCCTGTCGTGCCTGACAGTGCTGTTTGTACCTCGCCAAGATCGACCACATCAACCTTGCTCCAAGCAGGGAGACACAGAGCGAGCAGCTGTATCGTTTCACACGAAATAGCAGAGGGGAGTGGAGACAGACAGCCGAGGCGGGTGATGAAGGACTGGGGCGGAGGTAGCTTATACTCGCACGACAAACGACGACGGCGCTCACGCTCGCTTGCGGTTTGACCAGATCGGCGAGTGGGGGGCAACGTTTTTCCCACCTCTTTCTTTTCAGGCGAGAACAAACATAGAAACGATCCCATGGGATGAACCAAACATAGAAACGATCCCATGGGATGACCCATTGGGTGAATAGCAGCCGTGGTCCGTCCCACGACACGTCCCATAGGTTGATTACGTCCCATAGGACTATATATGGGACGTACCACGGACCATGTAATACGACGACCCATGGGTCGTTCCATTGGATATCCTATGGGACGGGTTACGTGCTATTGGATACCCCATGGGCTATCCCATGGGATGACATGCTATCTATGACATGTGCCATGGGATGTCCGACGGGTTGAGATGTATATTATGGGAGGAACAATGGGTTTACATGGACACATGGGACGACCCACGGGTAGCAGGTCATCTCAAAATCCCATGTCATCCCGTGATCCCAATGGATGACATGCTAATTAAGGGATGTCCCATGCGACGTCCAATGGAATGTGTTGCGTCCTATGGTACAACCAATGGGTTGACACATGGTACGAACCATGGGTAGCATGTCATCCCACGGTTCGTTCCACATGCCGTTTAAGCCGTCCCATGGGATGTATTGCATCCTGCGGGATGACCAATGGGTTGGCATGCGGGACGTCCCATGGGTAGCATGTCATTGTGTGGGTCGTTCAATGGAGCATTTCATACGCCGTTTAAAATCCTGTGCGTCTTCCCAGGTATCGTCCAATGGGATATCCCAGGGGATATCATGCTACGGATATGGATGGCCACGGCATGTCCCATGGAACGACAAATTGTAGCATGTCATCCCATGGGTCGTCCCATTCTGCATCTCATATCCCGTTCAAATCCCATGCGTATTCCCATACGTCGTCCCATAGGTCGTCGTATGAAATGGGTTTGCAGTAGTGCTATGGGATAACCCATAGCATATCCCATGGCATGGGTTGCACGCTATGGGATAACCTATGGTACGACCTATGGGATATGCCATGATACGGCATACTACCTATGGGATGAACCATTGGGTCGACATGCTACCCATGGGTCGTCCCACGGGGCATCCCATGGGACGCATGTCGACCCATGGAACATCCTATAGGCCGTACCATGGGGTGGGTTATGTGTTATTGGGTATCCCATGGGACGTCCCATATGTTAATAAACATAAAACCGTGTAGCACATACGTATGTCGCCCCATGGAACATCTCATAGCTCGTACCATGGCGTCGGTTATGTGTTATGGGATATCCCATGGGACGTCCCATTCGTTAAACAAACATGGGACCGTGTACTCTAGTACCTATGGGACGAACCATGGGATGTCACATGGTATGTTTTGTGTCCTATGGGACGACCCACGGAACGCACCTTGAGGTGACATGCTACCCGTGAGTTGGCTCGCCCCATGGGTCGGGCCTTGGTACCTCCCATGGTATGGCATACGTCCCATAGGAGGCCCCATGGGTCGCCTCGTGGCTCATCTTGTACGCCGTTTAAGTCCCATGGGTCGCCCATGGGATATCGCATGAGATGGATTACTTGCTATGAGATAACCCATGGGTCCCAAATATTATCCCACGGGTCCCATGGGTTATCCCGTGGGTCATCCCATGGGATGACCCATGGGATGACCCATGGGATATCCCATGGGTCGACCTATGGAGTGTCCCATGGGGTGTCCCACGGAGTGCCCCGTGGGGTGTCTAATGGGATATTCTATGGTACGTTCCATATATCGTCCCATCGGACATCCCAGGAGTGGCCTACTTTCTCATGGGATGTCAGTAAAAACCCATGGGACGTCGCATGAGTTCGCCACAAAACGAAGATCATGCAATAAAGGGTTAAAAAAGGCTGGCATGGGTTTTGCACGAAACGTAGAAACATCATTTGTTTGCGTCGACAACAACGTAGGACACACCCTGCCCCGCACAAGCATATCTGAGCCTGTCCTGCCTGGCCCAAGTTGCTTTAAGGGTCGTTCCTAGCGAACCAAGAAAATGTCACGCTTCGTGACATTAGCATGAATGTGACAAGATTTCACGATTCGTAACATTTCAGTTCTAACGAAAATAGCTGATAAGTACATGTCACGTTTCGTGATATTTCCAAATTCACGGGTCTTTGGGTCTTTGCGCGTGTGGGGCCAACTCTCGCCGGTGGGGCCGGTGCCAACCAGCCCGGCTCGGCCGGTAAACTGCACCCACCTACCAAGCCAGCCAGCCAGCCACGAATGTCACGCGGTCGGCCCGGCCGAGCCCGCGAGATTCTAATGTCACGGGCCGTCTACCCGGCCGGGTCTGTGAGGTTCTCGTAATATTTTACTCTTCGTTAGGTTTCTCCGCCTTCTCGAGGTTTCGTGGCCGCATCGTGCTCGGTAGCCCGCGCCTAGCGGTTTCCTTTACGGCAGCCGCTCACTGTCCGCAATCGGCGTACTAAGCAGAGGGCGTCATGCCCCGATAACGACCTTCGGATACTGTTGGCCGTTGGGGTCCGCGTGGGTTACGTAGTGCCTTGATCAGGCATGTTTCTTGCCATGACACGATGTCACGAATCGTGACATGTTGTTTGGGGAAAAAACTAGAAAAACTGATGTCATGATTCGTAATTTTTTTTTCTCATGAATCATGACATGAAAAATCACGATTCAGACGCGTGCTACGATAGAGGTTGCACTTTTTGGCTTTTTTGTTTCTGAATGATGGGGGCTCCTTAACCCAAAATCGTCGGAATCTCATTCTTGTTTTGCAATATTAGTTTTTGAAATGCCCAATACATGGGTTTGTTCATCGGGCTGCCCTTCCAGTTCACTTAAAATCAGTTTTCGGGTGCGACCTGGAGCTTCTAAAGCGAAGAACCTCAAACAAAAAATGCTGCACCTCTATCCTAGCATGGGTCTTCATGACAAAAAATGTCACGAATCGTGATGTTTTTGTTCGATAGGAATATTGCCTTGAGAGTTTCTTGCGTGCTTATGGGTTGTCGGGTGCTATGTTATCTCGCGCTGATGTCGACAACGATCGCAGGTTTGGGATCAGAGCGAGCGTTTGGGTCTACGAGAGATTCATACGTGATGGTGGCCAGTCTCCTTCGCCTAGTGGAATCATCAGCGGTGTTCCTACTCGCCAGAACCACCGCAATGCAGCAAGCTAGCGCGAGGTCTCCTTCGGACGATGATCGCGTTACTGATGTCGCGCCTGAAACATGATCAGCCGAATCGCCGGCCTGCAAGGAGGACGCCGAGTGCCCCGGCTGCATCAGCGTAGTAGAGGAAGGCAGCATGGACTTCGAAAAATGCATATCATTAGGAAAAGCAAGCGCCCCCCCCCCCACCCCCGGCGCCTGCTCTTCGAACATCTGCGCTGAAATACGAAACGCCATGCGCTACTCAAACGAGCTCCCCGAGTACCATTACATAGGGAACGAAGTGTACGGGGAATACGTGGTGTGCCAGTCGCCGGAGACTGGTTTCCCGCTCAAGGACGACGATTCCTCCTGCAGCAGCAGTATCAGAAGCGGCGGCAGCAGAAGCTACGACAATTGTGACAGTGGCGATGACGTGGCGTTATTATTAGGCGCGACCGACATTGCCTCCGCGGTGACTGTCAGTAGCGCAGCATGGCGTTTCAGGGCAACACTGCTGCTGATGTTGATTATGGTGTATGCCAGGCCGAAATGAAGGCCTGCGTTCGCGCAGCCAAGTGCCTCCCCTGCCTCGAGAAAGTGGCCACCCATTACGTTGGACAATGGCGGGTCCACCCGAGCAAACAGCTTCCCAAGTCCCTCCTCATCGGACCTCTGCCACGCATAATGAAGAGTCAGGTGATGCGTGGAGGGTGTCGCTAGGAAGAACGAGTGCACGAGGGACGACGTGTACGTAAAATTGATGGCGTGCGAGTCGCAGTATTCCAGATGCCCGTCGAAAGATGACGACATCTCCTGCCCCGAAGACAACGCCGGCGACGACGTGTCGTTAGACAATGACGGTAATGACATGCCGTTACACCCCGCGAGTGACAATTCGTCAGACGCGGCCGACGCCTCTGCGGCGGCCCGCGATGCTGCTGCTGTTGATGATGCGTTATGCCCTGTTTAATCGCTGGCATGCAACGGCGACGCCACGTTGCTTCGCCTGCGTCCACGAAATGCACAGCATGGCGTTCGATGAATGCATGGCTGTCGGAGAAAGCACCTCCCTGAGCATCCTCTCTCGGGACGTCTGCGAAAGAGCGAGAAGTACCATGTGCTGCATGGACGATATTTCAAACTACGAAATTGTACAGGGAACGACGCGGAGATGGAATATATGGCGTGCTCTGGTTCGTCGGATTCCGGTTGCTCACGCGAAGCCATATCCCGCCCTGACGACAAAAACAACGGCATTCACATGCCTTTAGACCCAGCGAGTGGGGACGTTTTGTTATTGCTATCAATAGGCGCGACCGACGTCTGGGCGGTGGCGGCGGCGGCGGCGGCGGCTGTAGACAGCATTGCGAGCTCTGCGACTGCGGATATGTTTGCCTTCGCGTTCACGTTTGTTGCCGCCAGAGTTAGCGTGGGGGTGATTATCATGTCTACTAGATACGGAGAGCTTGTCAATAGTAAGTGGTGTCTTGTCGTGTGCTATCCATTGTTCGAGTAAATGGTTAGCTCAAATTTACCTGGTAATGCATTACACACCGCGCCTGCCTGTGTTCATAGGGTTGACTAAACGCGTTGAAATCCGAACTCTGGAGTTTGTGGAGCGGTATGGATTGACTGTTGATATGGGAGGCATGATTGGGTAGGGGATACGGGATGCATACATTGGACGGAGCGATCATGGTTGAGGTTGAACGCGGGTGAGAAAACAAGGACACGAATGGTGTTTAGTAAACCAATCACCCAGCAGAGCACGTACGCAAAGCTGCGTCCATATGTATTCGTATGTGCGGTGTCCGGCTTCAGCGTGCCGGAAATATATCAAGACTACAGCATTGTCCACACGAAGACTATTATACCTCTATGCTGGCCCAGGATAGGTGCCTTACCGGAGAAGAAGCGCTAAACGACGTGTACGCAAACAAGCCCATGCACATGGTACATAGAATACTACTTTCGCTATTTTAGTGGCGTGCCCCACAGTTAGCCGTCAGCTTAATACTTGCTGCACCTAGTCACCTAGAAAGTGTGTTATGCACCTCTTTCTTAGTGAGGCTACCAGTTATTTCGGGCATTTTCCGCGTCTAAGCGCCCCCCCCCCCCCTTCCCCTGCCTGCGCCATTGTTTTTGCAACGACGTCTTCCGCCGCCTCGACCTTTGCCGCGAGTCTTCCAACCGCCGTCGCCGTTATGGTCTCGACCTGCGTCGACATTCCCGTGGGGCGGAGGCGTTCGCGTACAACCCGAGTCACCCCCTGCAAGTAATACGCAGGCAATGCCAGTCAGGCGGGATAAAGGCAAAGGGGAGTCAGACGTGTTAGAAGTACGGGGGCGGGCATCGCAACATCGGAACAATAAACTGAGGAAGCCTATCCAGCCAAACATGATGACGTCGAGGGGACGTTTGGCTGTCAATCAACGGACTATTGTTAGATGTCCATTGTTCTGCGGCACGTTTTTTTCTACGTACGGTGGTTGTAGCTCACAGTGTTTCTGTCTGGGCGCCGCCAGGACGAAGGTTGAGGTTGGGGAAATAAACCATCACAACGTTGGAGTTTATTTTGTCAACAAACAGTGCACAAAATATGAAGTGTTGATTGTTCTGCCGCTTTCCCCTCACACGGTGGTCGTCATTCAGAGATTTACCATCTGCGTCAATACTACGGGCGTCAAAACAATCGATTGAGCCCTTAACCCTTAACCCTTGTGAGGAAATTGAAGCAATAGTGGCTGGTACCTTCATCCGATTCCGGGAAGGGATACATACGACAAAACGTAAAGCCTCTTTGAGCTTCTCGCGAAGCAACTAACTCTAGGCGCCTTAAACCACGAGTGTCTCTTCCTGCAGAACTAGAAACTTTTACTCAGAACAAAAACGTTCCTGTCATAGGAACCTTGGCTCAATGCATCCTAATGTGAAATTCGAGAGATCACCCAACGGCTAAGCAGGCACGAGAAGCAGAACACACCCACGGTCAGGCAGACACGAGAAGAAGAACACGACCAGACAATGCGAGCGGAATACTTGATGAGACCAAGCACGTAACAAAGATAAAAGACGCGGACCAAGACAACCGTTGGCTAGGGAAAGTGGCAGGCCTACTGTATCGAGCACGGACGTGTAACGAACGATGGCAACATAAAAACACTGTTGGTAGAAAACCTTACTTAGACGTTAAGGGAGGGCAACACCAATGGAGTCTAGACTGCCATAATATGAACCTGTAGTGCCATAGGTTGGAGGAACATATGCTAAACGGCCCGCTTGTGAAAATAGTCCTGCAGCAAGCCTCACCAGACAGGGCAGGTGCGTTCCTGACCGCGTCCAGAGCAGCTGCAAACTCGAGCGACTCCGTGATAGTGTTCTGCCAGCCCTCCTCCAGATCTTCATTCGATGTGCCCTCCACCTCTTCTGAGACCCCCGGCTCTTCGCCGTCACCGTTAGTGCCATCGTCATCGTCGTCACCATAGTCTTCGAGAGCAGCATACCTACTGCTTATTACCGCCGCCGAGCTTGCCCCCGCCATTTTGTTCTTTGTTCCTATACTTCCTTCATGCGTCATGGAGGTACCACGAGGGGGAAGTGCGGACGGGCGTGAGTTAGGCCATGGCAACGGTAGGAGAGGGCGCGTTTAGAGCCTGCGGTTCGGCGACTCGCGGCCACTCGTGCGAGTGACCACCTAGCCTATTTACTCGCAAGCCTCGATCAAGCGTGTGCTACTTTTCATTTCGCATCATGTACCGCCGTGAAAACATTGTTTTGTGTTTTTTGTCCTGTTTTGAGTGAGGTACAAGGCTGCTCGCGGGAGTGGCCTAATCCCGGTAGTAAAAAAGGGGCCCCTCTCTAGGGGTTTGATCCATGTCAGTATTAGGAGGGAAACAAAATCGCTGACGCCGCATTTGATGCCAGGAGTTGCGTCCGTTTTCTGTACTCTTGATCGCCACATTGTTGTGGTGTCTGAACTAGCTATCTATCTAGCCTCACATAATCAACAGCCAAATAATAGCTCTTTAGTCTTCTAACCTCAACATGCCTTCGATGCAGTCTGTACGGAGTACACAAATCACATGACTCGTTGTCGTGGTAGATATGATGGCATGCCGCACTTTTCAGTCACTCTCTAGCCTCGCATGACATAACCATCGGACTCACCAACAAATCTAAGATCTCGGCCGGCCTTCTGCCTCGACTCGGCGCAGGCTGTCTGCACCCCTCCTTGGAACGCTGCCTCATTTTTCAAGAGATCTCCAGGAAGCTCAGCAGATTCCCGTGTTGCTTCAGCCAAGCTCGTCGGGTACACGCCCTTTTCAGCCCCCTCCCCCTCGGAGGCGGCACCACCAACGCCCACGCTTTCTCCGCACAGGAGTTGTTGTTGCTGTTCCTGCTCGTTGGATGCTCCTTTCCCCCCCCCCCTGGTAAGACGCCTGGCATACTGTGTCTCCGCCGGCTGTAGGGCCGAGCCACACATTCCGCAACCTTCAGCCTCAGTCCCACCGGAGTTAACGAAGGTGCACATCTGGTAAACTCGAGGTGTCGGACACTGCTGGGCGGATGTAGAGAAAGGTTTTACACATGAAAGCGGGAAAGGAGAGCTCGCAATGTTAGACAACTGACTGCAGATGGGGCGCACGAAACCCTTGGTGAGGCACGAAACAGCTCTGCCAAAACTTCGTGCTATTCGTCTTCATTTGTTCTCACACCCGCCAATGAGTGGTTGAATGCGAGATCTCGACACGGTTTATGTCTTTGCAGGACGTTTTCAAGTTCCAATGCCCCCCGCACCCCCCTCCACTTGACCGTTCTTTGGTTACAATCGGTACGGTCGTAACGAGAAATTATGTCCACCGATTCCACAGGGCACGTGTTATCGTTGGTGGGAAATGGAGAACTGCCCATGGGTAGTTTTACCCTATGTATGCCTCGTTGTATCGCCAATTTGGTTGCTCTGGTCACCGGTAATTCAGCGGTGGAGCCGAATACGTTTAGCAGAAAACATGTCATTAGTAGGAGACCGCTATTTGACCTCTTGGCTCACCGGCCTCCTGCACCAAAAATAGTATATACCAGTAACAGGTGTAGGACAAAGGAAGCCTTCACACGCCCAGAACAGCCGGTTTCCCGTAGAAAGTACTAAGGAATAGAATGGGCCTCTCCACCCCAATGGCAGATCGGCCATAATCTCGATACAGCAGGTCAATAAATCCATTACCTCTAGAATAGAGTGTCAAATAAAGAGTACGTGGTGGTAGGCGCAGAGGCGGCTAGGCATAAAAGAATCGAAGACCTCAGGCCATGAGCCGGCTTGGGATGAAGTCAGCGTATTTTCCGCAAGAAGCAAATGTGGAACCCAAGGCCGAGCTTGTCAGACGGTGCACGACGAGCAGCAGCAGGCCATGCCGACAATCTGCGTAAGACCTGATGTGAAATATTATTATAAAAGAAAAAAACGTCAGCTGTGAGATCGAGGATGTCGTCGAATCTCAACTTTGCAAGCTGCGTGGGATACTTCGATCGCGCGTACTACGTGACATATATCGGACCGTGAGAGCTTGCCCTTGGTCGTTTTCGGTTAAGGCTTCCGCCAGACTCTTTTCACTGTGGTGTTGTGTCGCCAGCACGTCACAGCTAGGGCACGTGGTCTATCTGGATGGGGTGTAGGCCGGGTCCTCAAACAGCCCTTTCGTGTGTGTTTTGTGGGCAGTACAAACGGTCCCGAATGTTGTAATTCCGCATTTTTGTTTATTCGAACTTCAGTAGGACTCGTCGTGAACCGATTGGACGTAACCATATACGTGCCCAGCCCAGCTCCTACCTCTTCAGATACCCCATAAACAATAGCACCTGACCCATGAGGTATATATAGAAATATATCGCCTGGTATTGTGTTGTTTGAGGTGTTAAAAGCACATAAGAGACGCGTGCTACGATAGATGTTGCAGTTTTTGGCATTTTTGTTTGTGAATGACGGGGCCCTTTATCACAAAATCGTCCGAATGTTATTCTTGTTCAGCAATATATTTTCTGTTAATGCCTAGTCCATGGGTTTGCTCGTCGGACTGCCACTTCGGTTTGCTCAAAAACAGTTTTAGGGTGTGATATGGAGCTCCTAAAGTGAAGAGCCCCGGGAAATAAATGGTGCACCATATCGTAGCATGGGCCAAGGAAAGAGCGATAACACCCGCGTGTCAGGCTCGGGAAGGGCAAACATGGCACGCACAATTTCACGATCTGACTGGAACAAGAAACACGGAAACTTGCGCCGTTTCTGTATCATGACATGCTGGTGGTGTATACTGAAAGTTTGGCGTTGTATTCTACGTAACTATGGACATACGCAGTTCAAGTCTTCAATGAGTTGCGCGTAAACATTTCCACTTTGCAGTACCTGGAACTGGCTTCATAAGACAACCAATACAATTCCTCCTGAAACGCCCGATTACTCTTCACCCTTTAGAAGACCTGTTTTAGTTGGCCGGTATAGATGCTATCCGTTAGCGTCACAATCTAGGATATTAACCAGACCCACTCGCCATGCACGGCTTTTCACTGTTCATGGGTGTCAGCATGATACGAAGTATGATTAGGGTAAATATTCCATGCGGCATTTGTGGCGGACAGACGTTGAGGCGGTTTAGCTTAAGCAACTCGTTTACCCCACCCAGCCCAATTCGACGGCCCCCCGAAGTTTAACCTGATAAACTAAACCCTATCGATTAGATATATTGATAATACGGGTTGAATGATATTGTACAACACCGATGATATAAAAAACGAATGGGCAGTTTCCTTAGGTGATAGACCCCTTTCATTACAAGTATGTTTTGGATAGAGCGTTCTACCTCTCGGTATCGTCGCACGCGTTAATAACCTAATTTCCGGACTTTCCCGTCCCACTGCCTCTCCATCCCCCAAGGCGACCCGCACATGACGGGCTTCCGCGGCCAGAAGTTCGACTTTGTGGGCAAAGACAACGGGTGGTACGGCGTCGTCTCGGACCTTCCGTACATGCACCTCAACATGCGGGTTACCTCTCCTGTCCCTTCCGTACCCGAGATCACCTACATCACCGGAATCTCTGTCATCACCATGGACGCGCACGGCCTGGACCACTCCATCCTCATCTCAGTTGCCGACCCGCACAGTATCGAGAGCGCCTGCCCCGTCGGTATTTCCCCCTGTCTCGCCGATGGGGCACTCAACGTGGTCGTCGACGGGGAGGAGGTTCTGCTCGCGCCCGGCGAGGTTGCGCTGGCCCCAGGTGTTTCGATCGCCGCTGTCAATCTTCCTGGAGCGTGCCGGAGCTTCGGGTTCGAAACATACTGGGAGCGGAAGAAGCTCGAGGCGCGTGCTGAGTCCGGCCGGAGGCTCGAGTTGGTCAGCCAAATGCAGGACATGGCTGACTGGGTTCTATCAGACCCCACCGCAACCAACAAAGTGGAATGTGCTGAGTACGTGGCTCGGGCGACGGGCGTGGGTGGAGTTGGCATGTTCGCCCACCAGTCCGAGCATGCCTCTTTCCAAATCATGACCCCGACGGCCACGATTCGCCTGAGCCACGGCAGGCTTCACCAGCTCCCCATGCGAGACCCCACCGACATGTTCGACCTACCGGACCACCTAACCTGGCAAATGAACTTGGCCATCGACCACAGCGACCTGAGCCTCGACGCCACCGGCATTCTAGGCGAGACGTCAGTGCCTACTGTCGACGACATCGGTGCCCCCATCATGAAAGGCATGGACGCCATTCGCGGAACGCAGGAAGACTGTAAGTGCGCTGGGTTGGCGACCAGTTGCGAAAACAAACGCGTATTGACTTGTATGACAACGATACGTTGACCATTTTCACCCTTGTATTCTCTCTCTGCGTACGGAGTGTTCGCTATATACTTCGTATAGTTGAATACAAAGCTCGGGGAATAGTATATAGTATGTGTTGCGGGCTCGCCTTGTTTGGATATTTTGTGTGTGTAAAAACGATATCTGCACGTGCCGTGTTCGTTCCATAGCCACCACCCTCAGTTCGCTTCGAACCATTGCTGACGGATTGGTTGTCCATTTAAATGTTCCCATTGTACGTAGCGTTGCCGCGGTCAGTTAATACGTACCTGGTACCCTGGACTCCCCGAGGGCTGTATCTTGGCGAACGGGTCGTTCAGTACCTCTACCTTCCCTTGTGTATGCCACGAACCGTAATGGATTGATTGGTTCCATATGGATAGGCACCCTTTAGGCTGTACTCAAAAAACAAAACCACGCCAACCATGTTTTTCTCTCCGCCGTTTTCATGAACAGACCGCGTCATTGGCCCTATGGGAGTCATCTTCGCCCAGGGCGAGCGCCACGACTAGATCCACGGCCTCGGTCTGGCACCATTCGACCTCGTCGGGTCTAGCTGGCCTGTACTGGACCCCTGGAGTGATTGTCGAACCATCCGCGCATCTGAATCCGTCGAAGGTTTCCTCTCACGCTTATGTCTTCCCCCTCTCATGCCTTTTCGAAAGTTGCGGATTTGCGAAATAGTGTTGTGCCGGGCCTTCTTCGAGTGCATTTCAATTTTCACTGGACACACTACAATCAAGAGGTTCGTTGCTTTCGGGTAGGCCCTCAGTTTAGTTGGCGGGGTACCTCCATCATGGTCTATTTCCTTGCATATGCATGCTACCTCTTGGTCGGAGTAGAAAGGAGGTTAACCTAGGTATTTATAATATACTTTGTTTTTTCGTTTTTTTGATATTACTACATTTTTTTGTCCTTTGATTTATTTGCATTTGCTCGTTCATAGATATTGTTTCAATACCTTGAGATGTTTTGTTTTCCACCAGCCTCTCGTGCGCTTGGCTATAGCTTGTGTATGGCGTGCTTCTTGTGCTTCTCGTATCCATTACGTTGGTATGGCAGTGCGTCGTCTAATCGGCACGCCATACTCGGGGTGTATTATCTCTGTCGACTATTAATAGGGTTTACTTTCAGATACGTATTCTCGGTAGGATGAAGATACAGCACGGACACAGGGCGCGGTGAGTGTCAAGGTGTAGAAGGAGCAGGTCAATGCGAAGAAAACACTACGAGCATTCTGTATGTGGTACTTCCCCAAACCAACCGTACGGTGCAAGTTCATTCTCGCTGAAACCTTGCTAGCAAGATCCATGGGTTCGCTTGCGTGCCGGCTTTCGCCTGGAACTATTGGTCAGGAAACCTGCCACGGGTCAAGATTGACATTTCCAATATTTAAGAGGGTTTTAAATACGTAAGTTAAAGCGTCATCGCAACAGTAACATACAGAAGAAATATATCGTAAGTTAACGCGTCATCGCAACTGTAACATACACAGAAGAAATATAACATATGCGTTTATATGTGGCTATGCGACACGGTAAGGGGGGAAAAAAACGGTTCGGTTGGGGTAATTCGGCTTCTGACTGGCCGGGCTTCTCAAGCTATGAACAACGGCATTTAAATACAACTTGGAATTCCCTGTTTTTTTTCTGTTGCGTTTGACAGCAGATTCATTCGCAGTACACCATGAGGTTATTCGCTTGATTCAGGGTACTCGTTTCCTTGTAGTGGGGGTGGGCGTTGGGGTCTACACCTCCTCGAGGGAGGACCTTCAGAAACGCACGGTGCACCGAAACTGTACTGGAAGACTGCGGTCCTGACTGGTGCTACAGTGGGGAGGGGGGCATTTTTGTCGTGTGTTTTGACCCAAATTGGAGCCACTCGGAAAAGTGACAGCTCTGTTCAGCTTGAGCTTTTATAGTTTCCCCTTTGCGATGTTCACCGCGTTGGGATTGTTCGTTTCGGCCGTGCAAAACACCCAAAACGGCCTATTAACAGAGAGGGGCTTTGTCGCTCGGCGGCGTAGTCTAAACAAACGCGGTAGTCAATATGAGGGTAGCGATTAGGTACAACGTTTTACGTGCTATGCATGGAGTGTGTGAGGGATGTTTCTGGCAGGTTGTATAATCGTAGGGTGCACCGGAAGCGGCAAGAACTAGCGGTGGGCACCGTTTGAGGGAACTTCGTTTTCGCTTGTTGTTCTATGATGCCTACCGGGTATCTGCGAGTAGTTGGTTCTAAGTTGTTTCAATCCAGAGAAATGTCTGCTCGGTTAAACCGGCCAATTCGATGTTCAGGAGAGGGTTGGCCGTGTAAACAGTTTGGCCAGTTGACCGGCTAAAGCGGCAGCGCTCTTGACGCCTTGAGGACGGTGTTTGGACCGAAGCCTTGGAACTTTGGTGGTATTTGTCTTCCAGTAGCACAAGGGATAGTGTGCTGTTTGCCACCGCATCAAGGGTTGGGGCTGCTCTAGCGACGACGCAGAGGGTCGTGTCTCGGCCTGTGCTGAGGCTTGGTTTCACACTGAACACTGGACTATCCAGACGGTATGGGTTGGACATCATGGAGTGAGGCTCGTTGAGCGTAACCTATATATTGGGTGTGGCGGGTCGAGACATATTGTCTGTGTTTCTTATGAAAAGGTGTTGGCCGTTTTACCTGGTTTTGCCTGCTCATCTAGACGACGTTATTGTTTGCGGGCAGTCGCTTTGAGGCTCAGGAGAGGGCATTGGCTGGCAGTTTTGGTTTGCCGGGCCATCTCCACGTCACGATGAACCCTGTGTATTCATTGACTTTCTCGTATTCATCGTCTCGGTGATGCAATATCATGTCGGGCTTGCGCAAGGTCAGTAGGAGCCATGGGGTGCGAGGATACACACCAGTGACAATGCGATGGAAAACTTTTTAGTCAAGTAAATATATTTGATTGTTTTAGGCACATATCCTCGGCACAAATGCTTGTTTTGGTATTTGTAGCGCCCGGCTTCAACATGGTATCTTCACAGTACACTACCATGTTCGCGAATGGTTGCTAGCAGCCTGAGGGATGGCAGGGGGGGGGGGGGTTACGCCATACAACACCAGGTACAATGTTGAGGTGGGTGTTTGCTTGGAAGCTCATATCTGCACTCTTAAAAAATTTTGTCGTCCTCACTGTGTGTATCACACTGATACTGTCGCTGCACAAGAACACGCCGTGCCTGCAAACGGCCGTCAATAGCCGGGGGGGGGGGGG
>JAYJME010001991.1:0-14729 GCA_036873775.1 Costaria costata
GAAAAGCGCCAAGTAATATAATGGAGATCATGCACGTAGCGTGCGGGCTCGTTGGCTTCCCCGCCTGCAGCTTAATACACACAACGAACGGCGGGCTGGGTTGGAAAGTTTAAAATACGATTTTGGGTCTAGAACGGGGGGGGGGGTGTACTCATATCATGCACGGCCGTAGTCGTATTACCATAGACCCTCGCATTCCCTACTATGCCGGGACGGAGCACGTCGGGCTTTCACTGACCAGGCAGACATTGCTAGCCCTATGCGCGAATCGCCGTGAGGTGTTGGGCGAGTCGCATGAAGGGTGAACTGCATCCTACAAAAACCGCTCGTAAGACGCACTTCAGCACGATGTGCTTACTTTCTCGGTTATTATGGATGACAGCGACCAATGAGTTGCTTTACTTTCGGGTGTGGCTACTCAAGAGGCAACAATGGGTATTACTATGTAACTGCCTCGTGGGTGCCTTACCATATTCACACTACGTGGTACGATCATTCCCCTTGTTGTGCATGGTTAAGGTTCACCACCCCGCACAACATGATCTAATTCGATAACCATCATCTGGTGACCGCCAAAAAAAAACAAAACAAAAAACGGTACTCTGGTTGTCCAGCTCACGCAGTGACTGGCGTGTTTTTACAGCGTCGTTGCCAACCGACGCCAACCCAACCAATGTATAATATATAAGCGAGGGGGTAGCAGTTTCATCAATATACTTCATCCATGTACTAATAATGCAAGACATTCATTAATTATCATGTTGGAGGGAGACGCTGTGGCAATTAAAATCATTTGCACCACGCGTCTTGTCTGTTTTTTATTTTGTTTTGTTTTTGTTTTTTTCCTTGCAGTGCTGGTGCGGCGACGACGACTTCGACCGCTATGGACGGCTCCCCGAAAGCAGATGCGACTACGAATGCACCGGAGATGGCAACCAAGATTGTGGCGGCCGCTATGCTCTCAGCGTCTACTCGACGTTTTGATCTGGGACACGACAAGAGTGTGGTGGTGGGCGCTATGTGCCCTCAGCATGCACTCGACATCTTGATCTACAGGAAGGAAACATGACCTTGCGGTGGTTCGAGGTGGTTTCTACCTCGCATGTATGTCTTCGGCGTGCACCCTACGTCTTCCTTTGTGGCGTATATGACTTGTGGTGCCCTCAGCGTCTTCTCGACGTCTTGATTTAGGCCCTGTGACTATGGTGTGGTGGCCTGTAAGGCCTCAGTGTGTCTTGATGGATAAACACGAGAGTGTGATGGCTTTCACTTCGTAGCGGTACGATATGCCCTCAGGGTGAGAGTGTGGTGGCTTTCGCTTCGTAGCGGCACGTGTTGATTTACGGCGTAAGAGTGTGGTTGTTGCCTCTATAGGAGTGCTCGACGTGTTGATGTATTACATGGCACAAGGCTTTGGTGGCCGCGATATATATATATATATATATAGACTGGTGTTAAGATAGGGGGGGTACCCCTTTTTTCACTGCCGCGTTTTGGGCCACTCCGGCGAGTGACCCAATATCTTTTTTCCAAGTAGGCATACTTTCGTTTTTGTTTCGTAGCGTAGCGTAAACAAACAATCCCACCTTGGTGCATATCGCGAAACCAAAAAAAAACATGAAAGCCTAACACTACCAACAAATAGGGGAAGTCACTCTTCCGAGTGGCCCTGATCCGCTGAAAACAAAGGGCCTAAAGGTGCCCCCCCCCTATCGTAGCACCAGTCTATATATATATATATATATATATATGCCCTCAGCTTCCACTCGACGTCTTGATTGGTTATGACGTAATTTGAGACGGATGGAAAGGCCTTAAGACCTGCCGAAACGATACACCAGCATTTGTTCTGTGAATTGAGAAAGAAAGGAGGGGCAAGGGCAGCAAGTACTAAGGTGGATCGATGTTAAGGCTGGAAGGTACTGTAGGCACAGAAAGAGAGAGATAAAATAATCATCACGAAGGTTGTTGACCTTTTTTTTTTCTTTTGGCTCTCCCCTCTCGGTTTTCTGGGAACATTCGTGAGTGTGATCGAAGCTGAAGCTCATGCTACACGTTGTCGGATGGCAGTAATAGCAACGATAAGATACCTGGTGCACCAGACAATGTTATCTGTTGGTTTCGTATAATATGCTGACTATAAATATCAGAATATATATGTCGACGGCTGGGTAGTTGGTAGTTGGGATTGGTGTTAACCCCTTTTTTATAGAGCCGGAAACGTTTTTTGGGGGATAAAAGTTCTTGGAAATAGTGTGGGATACTCTTTTGGGGGTAGTGAAAGGGCTAAGGGTAGAAGGGGCTTGGTGTTGAGGGGTTCTTCACGTGGCTGTAGCATGTATGCCCGTTTGCCTCCATTGACATCATGGATGGTTTGCTGTACGAGCTATATTAGTCCGCAATGTTGATGGATGTATGCTGTACGAAGCTGGTTGATTTTGTTTTGCCTTCCTTTAGCCTCAATGTCAACTGCATACTACTGTCAATTGCTCCTACTGGTTGGAGTAGCTTCTGTTTGTTTGTTGGCTACGCACTGGTCGACGGCTGGGTGTAGCTGGTGGTTGGGTTTCCTCGCGTGGCTGTAGCATGATGTCCGTTTGCCTCCATTGACGCGATTGACGGTGTGTACGAGCTAGTCCGTGAAATTTGATTGTACTACTGTGCCAAGAAGCTGGTTGATTGTTGCCTTCCTTCGGCCTTCACCGTTCCTGGCTTGTGTCGGTCTGTTGACTACGCACTGGTCGACAGCTGGGTAGTTGGTGGTTGGGTTTGGTGTTACAGGGTTTCCTCACGTGGCTGTAGCATGTCCGTTGGCTGTGATAGTCCGTAAACTTTGATTGCACTACTGCTGTACGGAAGCTGGTTTGATGCTTGGCTTCCTTCAGCCCTCGATTTTTCTTGGTTGTGTCACCTCTCTGTTCCCCTATACTGCTGTAGTGTGCAGCAGTTTATTGATGTTGGTTTTTGTTGGCTACGTCATGGTCGATGGTTGGGTAGCTGGTACTACTACAGTAGCTGGGTTTGATGATGTTGGGTGTTCGTTTGACCCCCACTGATACCATACCGTCGATGGGTTGTCGTAGCTACTTCTAAAAAGTAGATGATTGTATTATCCGCAGCAAGAGGCTGGCTTTTGATTCTTGCCTCTCACTCCACAGCCTTAATTTTGGTCAATTGCAACAATAATCGGATCAACTGTTTGTTGTCAACTCTATGCCATGCTACCCATCTATACCCACGCCCTGAGCGCAGCGGCACCTGGAAAGTGGCCTCCTTGCTATCGAAATGTTCGTCCGCGTGCGTGCCGTGAAAATGGTTTTGCCATTATTATACGGGGGACCATAGTTAACAGGACCACCTACTGTGGACACAATAGGACCTACTGTAGACACCAAAACCTATATGTTTCCCTATGTTTGCTATCTATATTCGGTCCATAGTTAATAGGACCTACTGTAGACACAATAGAACCCACTGTGAACACCAAAACCTATATATTTCCCTACTTTTGCTTACCAATATTTGGTTCTATTTACTATGGCCTCCCGTAATAATAGATTGTGCTTTCGTTTGTGCGCGCTTTTGTTTTGGGAAATATTGTTAGCAAACATAGGGAAAAATATAGGTTTTGGTGTCTACAGTAGGTCCTATTTATTAACTATGGACCAGATATTGTCAGCAAAAATAGGGAAATACATAGGTTTTTGTGTCTGCAGTAGGTCCTATTGTGTCTGCAGTAGGTCCTATTAACTGTGGTCCCCCGTCATAGAACATCCGTCAGCACGAGGAAGTTTTTGACACCGACCTGATTCAGAGCTCTGAGTCATTACAGCAATACTAATAATAGTATGTCACCCTTTTGATATACTTCGTACCGGTATACATTTTCTCATGGATTGTATTTCCCACAGCTCAACAACTGGAGGGGGGTGTTATACCGCAAGCGCCCCTCTTCCGCCACAAGCGAAATGTGGCATAATAAGTGCCTATGCCACTCCTAGTTTGGGTGTTGGGTAGGTTGACAGTCCGGGTAAGATGCCCAGTCGGCGTTGGGAGCCGCGAGCCGCGCCAAATACGTAAACACACTAAAATCGGTTGACTAAGCGGCGGAAAGTTGTCACAACCTGCTGTCTTATTTCGCTCTTTTTGTGCGCATGCACAACCGACGAAAACAAGCATAAACTGGCCATAACATGTGACATGACAGGGGAAAAAACGGCCATAACTTGCTGCCAAAGTTTGATTATTTTTGGGGCACTTGGAATGCCTCGTGGGTCGCGCAGGTAGCAGGAGGCATCGAAGAAAAAACAACGAATGAGTGCCTTTGTATCACCAAGTCCAAGCATAGAAAACCACCGCCAACATCAAGTTGGGCCAACCGATTAGCCAGCGACCTATGTAAAACAAATGTTACACCTCGAACACCAAGTGGACATTGATTGGTATTCTCGTAAACGAACCAACACCAGAAATCCATAAGGAGTACAACGACAATATCGACCCTCTGATTGTTTCCATTGGATACATGCAGCCAACCGCCAAGCAAACACAGAGACAACAACCGCCAACGTCAAGTTGGGCCAACCGAATAGCCATCGACCTATGTAAAACATATGTTACACCTCGAACACCAAGTGGACATTGATTGGTATTCTGGTAAACGAACGAACACCAAAACGCCTTGTTAAGGAGTACAACGACAATAATATCGACCCCCTGATGGTTTCCATTGGATACATGCAGCCAACCACCGAGCAAACACAGAGGCGCAAAGAACCCTCACCACAAAGCATTCTGGACGGACGGACGGACCAGTGCGCGAGCTACAGCAGCAATAGTAGTGAAACATCGAACACAACCCTAACCCTTTGGCAGATGGTCCACCTTTCAGGTTGGGGAAGGCCCCGTTTTGTGCGCGTGCCAGTTAGTTATCTAATTATTGACACCGAATAGCCGACAGACGAGTTAACAACAGCTCAAACTACAACACAAACTAACGCACTTATCAGTGGCCGTTACACTACAAGAGTGAAGAGCCCATCACGGAATACCCTGGACGCATGCATCAGCGCTCAAACTATACTAGCGGGAAATCGAAGGCGAAGCGCGCCCTCCACTGATGGTGGGTCACGTCACAGTTGGTTGAACCACGGGACGTGCGCGTGTCATGATGGTCACTCCCCCCCCCCCCCCCGCTGTCTGCTAAACTCTAGCGCTCTGCCTTCTTTTTGCTGGGGCAGCCTAAGGGCGGGTGGCGACACCCGGAATGGCATCCCTTCCACTGTGAGGAGAGCTAGCTGTAAACGTCGTTGCTAACCGCTACAGTATGCAGTATATTATTATGTCCGACACAGAAAGAAAGCCAGCAGGGCAATGGCCTCACGACAACACCAAATGCAGACGTCCACATACAGCCATCCCATACAATCAACCAACCAACCAACCAACCAACCAACCAACCAAACAACAAACGTGGGCGGAGAAAGCGCTCGAGCTATCATATAATGATACGAACCACCACGTCTAACCTCGGCAAGACACAGGGCATGCTTTGATTGCTCGAAGATGGCCCTCGTGTAGGTCGATTGTAACCTACCAGTATAACGACAGGCGATCGAAAAACAACCATGCTGTACGACGCAAGTCGTGACTTCAGCAACCCTGTTGTCCTCATGTCTCTCAGTCCGTGGAGTAGACGCTGAGGGCGTAGGCGCCACCACACATTTGGCCGGCATCGCCTTCGCAGGGGAAGGAGCAGAGGCCGTCCAGGGTTTCGTAGTACAGGTCGTAGCTGTCGCCGCACCAGCACTGTTGTAACGGACCAATATTGCAAACAAAACAACGCGCCGGAACGTCGGGGGGGGGGGGGTGGGGGGGTGGGACGCTGAACTTTCAATCTCCTGAAAGCGGTAATTCTCTTGCCATCTGGCCAAACCCTTCGCACGAAATGTTTTTCGATGCCCGACAACCCGATAAGATAGCAGGTAGTCACAGCGGATCGTGGCATTTGACAAAAGCGAATCCGACCGCACACCCCGCCGGATACTATTAATACGGTCAACGTTACGGCGGAACATAGTAATTACCTTCCTATTAGTAAAATATGATGTGGAAACATAGGGGCCTGCATGGTTTTTAGGGTCCATCGTTCGGTTTGAATACAATAGAGAACTGACTGAATATCATACCGTGGTAAACATAACCTACAGTGAAGTAGTATGGTGCTGAAACAGAACCTACTGTGCAGTAGTCTGACGTGGAAACATAACCTACTGTGCAGCAATATGACGTGGAAACAGAACCTACTGTGCAGTAGTATGATGTGGAAACAGAGAACGTACTGTGCAGTAGTATGATGTGGAAACAGAACCTACTGTGCAGTAATATGATGTGGAAACAGAACCTACTGTGCAGTAACGTGATGTGGAAACAGAACCTACTGTGCAGTAATATGATGTGGAAACAAAGGGCCATGAGTTTTAGGGTTCCATCGCGGGTTCCGATTACCACGCGCCTGCTACTGTAGTACTGCTCACCTCTTCGGCGTACTGAGTCCCGGCGTAGGCGTACCCCTTGTTCGCACAGTACGAGATGCACACCTACAGAACAAGGAAACACACAGACAAAACTCATTTTAATCAGAAGAAGGGTAATAGAAAGGCGAGGGCCGGGAGATGAGACCCAGATCGTCGGCGAGCCTCTCTCGTGTGTGCCGGCGTATATTTGTCATGTACATGCTTGGTCTACATACAGCATTGCCGTCATCGCAGTCAGGAACAGGCAAGAAACAGGCACGGAAATGTCGGCTGCGTGCGGTATACAGCTATCGTAGCACAGACTGACCTCGTTCGTCATGTCTTCGGTGACGTACTTTCCCGCTGCGTTCATCGCCCGGGTAGGCCCGTCTTCGTAGCAGCCGATGTAACTCGGAGAGAGGTCGTGCTCGATCTTGTAGGCGGACACCTTGTAGTCGCCCCCGCAGTACTCGCCGCTCGTGGTGCCCGCGCACAGCATGTCACACTCGTCCAAGTCTAGCTCTTCGTCGTTCTTCGTCAGGTCGGTGTTGATACCACACCAGCACTATCAAAGGTATGAGAAAAAAACAAAATTACGGAGGGAGTCGTGGGGGGGGGGGGGGTGGTACATGTTCACTTTTTTAGGAAATGGCTCACGTTGGCAGCTGATATTTCATAATATATATATCGCTGACAGGTGCACCTCTTAATAGGACTGGGGGTTAGTTGGGCTCTACGCAGCAGGAGGCTGCGGCGAACATTAGCTAATATAGCCCGCTTTCGTGCTTCGGCTTCATGCGGACAGCACCGCTTGCGCCTTCCAATCTGCTAGATTCAGATTCAGGTATAGAATATCGGACAGCTCGAGTTGCTATCGTTCGAGGCAGGACAACGAGCTTGATACGGCGTGGCTTGGGAGAGGGTCGTTATCCTTCGCTGTTAGGGGAAATTGATGTCTATTCCCGCCCCCAACCGATGATAGCTATATGTGCAACGCAAACGCGACCCACAGTAACTACAAGTAGTAAGACAATACCATTGATCGTTGCCAGATGTTTGATTAAAACATACTTGATCGCGGACTCATCTACCAAGAAAAAAATCATATTCCTTAAGCGCACTGGCGATATGATCGTTACGGCAACCTAATCGACGATTTCGCTGACTCTGGTGTAACCGATCACATTATATCAAGCACTAACCCCATAAAAGCATGAATGCAACCATTCGCTATATATACAGTACGTACGTACAGTCGGAATGCGTGTTTTCATAAAAGCATGAATGCAACCATTCGCTATACAGTACGTACGTAGAGTCGGAATGCATGTTTTGTGACCAATATCGACTACCGGTATATTCGGCGTGAGTCGACGAGGGAAGAAAGTGCTGGCCCCCATCTCGCGACAGCACTGCAAGGCGCGTAGCGTAGTGGGGAGGGGGGGAGGAGAACCTGCTATGTGACCCTACAGTAAATCTGACTTACGGCTAGTAAAATGAGGGAGCGAGGGAAGGAAAAAAGGCCGACTCTGTAGCAAGTGGATAGAAAAAAAGACGAAGGTTGTTTCAGCACGTCATTTCGTATCCGGACGAAGGCAATAAATAACAACAAGGCCTCACCTCGATGCCGTACTGGGTGCCGAAGTGGGTGTTGGTCCCGTCGTTGCACCGCTCGTAACAGATCTGCAGGGGGAGGGGCGACGGGGGAAGCGCGCATCGGTTTTTCTCCCAGCAAACGTTTCCTTTTCATCGGTAGCAACAACTATTTTACGGGGGACCAGAGTTAATAGGACCTACTGTAGACACAATTGAACCTACTGTAAACACCAAACCTATATATTTCCCTGTTTTTGCTAACAATATTTGGTCCTATAAACTATGGTTCCCCGTAATACTGTATATATACGTAGTGGCGTGTTTTTTTTTTTGCTTTTGCCATTCGACCGTGTGCCGGCACGAAGTTCACTTCGATCACACTCACACTTTTTCCAGAAAGTGGTACGTATTTTGTTTCGGAGGTTAATACCAACGGGCTGACACACAACCCGACCCGGACGACCGACGTTGTTTGCGATCGGTGACGGCAACTGCTGACTCTTTCGCTGTGGAGCACAAGTATGCGAACACGAGGGCCGCCGCTTCCAAGGCAGGATTCTATTGTACTATTATATACCACTGTAACCGTGAGGCCGCCCGTGTGAAGGCTGATGCCTCCACGACACGCAATGAATGTCTACCAATATATATATGTAAGTTCGAGGAATTTTGCCGCGATGCCTTCCTATATGACAGCGAGGAACAATCAGACGGCGGGAGTACCGCGGTTTGGCTCAATCTTGTTCTGACCGGTTGAGGTCCTCAAGTCGTACTCGTATAGCTACAACAGCAACTGTCGGTTCACGCGAAACGTTTTACGAGTATATTTGTTTTAGGTTTTAGGGCTAGCGCATGGAGAATGTCGGTCGGGTTGAGATGACTAGTGTTCTTCGAAGTCAGTCATGTTTCGGTGTGAGACGTTGAGTTCTTCATGCGAGGGGCTCAGCAAATCTCTAGCAACTCCACCCCTATTATACCGTGGAATTGGTCAGGTGGTATCTATCTACAGTAGCTATCTATCTACAGTATCTATCTATCTATCTATGTATGTATCTATGTAACTATCTATGTAGCTATCTATCTATCTTTCAACCAATCAATCAATCAATCAATCAATCAATCAATCAATCAATCAACCAATCAATCAATCTTCATCTATCTATCTATCTATCTATCTATCTATCTATCTATCTATCTATCTATCTATCTATCTACTTCGAAGTATCTATCTATCTATCTATCTATCTTATCTATCTATCTATCTATCTATCTATCTATCTATGATAGGGTGGGGTGACGATCACAGTACCCTATACTATTAGTACCTACTTTTGTGTGTATTTACATCATCATACCGACGATGGCCGTGAAAAAGTTGGCTTTATACAGCGATGTAACGACATACTGCTGTACCAGTTTCCATATATATGATAGCGATTCAATGACTATAATGTTGGTCATATATGGTGATGGAACACCAGCAACATTATCATGCAGATAGCATAAAATCAAAATACCACCTTGTTGTATCTCGTGTGTCCCTCTGCATACCTAATAAGATACATAATAACATGTCTGACTCTATTCCTACGTCGTTTCTCAACAAAACGGGAGTGCAGTCCTAAACGGATGAAATTGAACCCACGCCCTACATATAGTCTAGCAGCTTACCTCTGCGGACATGAGGGGTGCCCGGCCCTTGGGGCCCATGAGCCTGAACGCCTGGGCATCTTGGAAGCACCCGACCAAGGAGTACTCCTCCATCCTCTGGTAGACGCTGATGGCGTTGTACCCGCCGCAGGCCGTGGAGGGGTCGCCGGTGCACAGGTAGGAGGAGGAGATGCCGCACTGGTCGCTCATTCCAAGGTTGTCTTCCAAGTCCTCGGCCGTTCCGCAGAAGCACTGTGCGTCGACGCCAAAGTAAGGTTTAGGTGTGGAAAACATGCGCGGTCAGATTGGACTGATGGTGCTATGGTAAGTAAGGGTATGTTGTACCAACTTTCGCCACCGCGCTTTGGCCACTCGGGCGAGATAACAGTTCTATCTCTCTCAACATAGGATTTATTGTGTTAGTTTTGTCTGGCGCAGCGTGACAAATCTCCCAACGTCGCAGTAGGGCTTACCACATATTCGAAAAAATGGTTTTGTCACACACTACTACCGTTTACGAGACAAAGGGCTTAATGCTGAAGAATGGTTGATTGCGTCTGATTGGCTTAGGGTTTGGATTAGGGACAGGGTTCGGGTTGGTTTTATTCGTCTCGCACACAGGGGTGTGTCAACCGCTTTCTTGAATAAGTGGAACAAGCTACTCTTCAACATCGACGCGAATTTCGAGATATCACATCAAAAGCGTAAAATAAGCTTAACCCTTTTGCCACCCCCAAAAAGTATCTCACTCCATTTCCAAGTAGTTTTGTCCCCAAAAATCGGTTCCGGCTCTAAAGGGGTTAAGACTGCAAGATTATTGGGCAGTCACTCTTCGTTGGCTAAAAAAACAGGACTTAAAGGTGCCCCCCCCCCACCGTAGCGCCAATCGTCGTTAGGAGAATATGGCACACCATGTGGCATATAAAATATTATAAAACTATTGAAATATTATACCGGTAGATATACTTGTATTTTTTTTAATCATGGATGACCTCCCGGTAACATCGGGCGAGCGTCGTACCAGCATTTTACGTACTAAAATCAGTTTATGTTCTCCACAATTAGGCGAATTATTTTTGGCTTTGGCCTACGTGCGGTGATCGCACCCCTCTCTGTCTGCACAGTATGATACCGCTCGTTTGATGATGGTGTGCCATGCAGTTGTTGATCATGATGATGGCGATTATGATAGTGGGATAGCTTGTTAGGTCCAATCCATCGTCGAGATGATGATGATGATGATGATGATGATGATGAGGATGATGATGATGAGGATGATGGTGATGATGATGAAGATGATGATGATGATGATGATGATGATGATGATGATGATGATGATGGTGATGGTGGTGATGGTGATGATGATGATGCTGATGGCGTTGATGATGAGGACTATGGTGACGATAATGACGATGTGTTTTTCACATTATCTCAGCTCTGTCAAATCTAGCACGTGGTAACATACCCAGGCGTGCTAGATTTGAGAAAAAAACAAACCAGGAAGCTCAAGTGACGTTATCCAATTCATCGTCGACGCTGTCATATCGATCGTTCGACGTAGTTCGCAATGGACTTGTTCTTAACGCATAGATTGACGTGGTTTTGGTTTACGAAAGCTTCGCTCACCTCGCTTCCAAACTCTAGACCGAAGTAGTCGAAGCCAGAACAGTAGTCGGAGCAGACCTGCCCGAGAGAGGTCATTATGTGATCGGAAAGGCGTGGGTATACAGAGGTGTGGACACGGCGAAAAAAGGCGCAATGCAAGCATTTACTGGGGCTCATTATTTGTCAGGGAGAGAGGCGTCCCTACTATACAGTAATACCGGATACGTTGGACCATAATAATCATGACGCGGTGTGGTGCATAAACATAGGGGCATATATACGTGTTTTTTGGTCATGATTATTACGGTCCATCGTCACAGTATTAAACAGTGAAATAAGGTGTGGATGCATATACTCGAAGTATATATACTTTGTATTATTATCTTTGCTGTTTAAACGACAATGTGTAGCATGAGCTCCACTTCAAACCGCTCCTAAATATATGGTGTGTGGTTTGACGCGCTTGCTTGGTGATGGTAATTCAGAGGCAATCAAGTTAACCTACACAGGCCTAATCATATTTAATGCTAGAACATAGGCGGCATCACGACATTTATGTTTGGTGAACGTCCCTGTTTAGAACTACCCCCGCGCCCCCCCCCCCACACCACCTCCGAACAATAAGCATTTCATATATCACCTGCGCGGTCATGCCGCCCGGACCCCTTTTGTTGAGGACGTACTCATCCGAGTTGAGCAGCCGGTTCAAAGAAGAGTCGGTGAAGCAGCCGACCACCGTAGTGCCGGCGGGTACGTTGTAGGAGCACTCCAGGGGAGGGAGGGGGCCGGCGATCATGATGCTGTAGTAGTCCGAGGCCCCTTCGAAGGGCCAAGTGTAGTCACCGGTTTCCGTTGGGCTGTAGTTTTCGTCGTTGGCGAGGACGGTGTTCACAGTGTCCCAGATGGGGTACTGCCCGACATTAAAATAGCAAATCAAATATATTAGGAGCGGCAGGTACGTGCAGTAGGAAGTCAGGGCATGGACACCCCCCCTACTGTGTTGATCCGGATCATGCGTTGCCATTTTCTTTGATCTACCGGACTTGGTCAACATTCCAATGGGTACATATCGAGGGTTAGAAACAGAGCCGGTTAACCTGGCTCTGTGGTAATCACCGTCCAGCAAATAGAATGATCTTAAAATATACTGGTATTTCGAAATATGACCTATTTTCGATCGAATCGAATGTTTAATACATGACCTCTTGTCAGTCAAAAGTAGTCTTTCCCTCCTGCGTCAATACCTCGTCGGGGCCGTTCTTGATCAGCCACGAGGTGCGCTGCTCCAGGGTGGAGCCTTCATCGCTGTAACTGTTGATGTCCATGTCGAGCTCGTACTCGCCGAAAGGGGCACACACGTACATGTTCAGCTGCACCCTGCACAGCAGTAGTACCAATATATTACATGATCAAGAACACACGACAAAAGGAAGAAGTGCAATATTACGATGATCAAGCGCCATGAACTCCAACACTCGTGTGACGGGGAAAGAGGCACCTAAAAAAGGAGACCGCACGAAGTTAGGAGCATTGATTGCTTCGTTTTTGCATGGTGTACCGCACGGCGGGTCCAAACAGCTACTGGTGCCATCGATAAATTGAAGGAGAACAAACCGCTGGATCGGGGCAACCATATTTGCGGTAAGAGACCACACACACAGTATGCGGGAGCCCATGGCTTTCCAGCCTGTCGGGATACAGATTAACATGTCATTGATTGGTTGTTTACCACTCACCGTGTACAACATGAGGCAACACAAAAAGTAAGACCCAAGTAAACCCGATGGACCCCGGTTGGTCGCGTCGATATCTATCAGTTTCAGAGAGAACGCGTACTGCCGGCATCGTCATGAAAGGCAGATCACACGATGGAAAGTGAGGATATAAATACTCGCCTTCTATGTAACGGAAAAGCTCGGAGTCCCGTTGAATTCGAAAGCTTGTATTATGTCAGTGAAACTACAGTATTACGGAGGACCATAGTAATTAGGACCAAATATTGTGAGCAAAAATAGGGAAACATATAGGTTTTGGTGTGTACAGTAGGTCCTATTGTGCCTACAGTAGGTCCTATTAACTTTGGTCCGCCGTAATAGTTGTACTGGTCAACAAATGGGGCGAATACAAGAGGGGCTGTTATCGGCAGATACTGCTCAATATACCAAACACAGTACGAAGTATACAGCTAGCCGTTCACCTGCCAGCATCGCCTTCAGTAGGAGGGTCGTCTTGAGCATTGTTTCTCGAGCCGTCGTAGTGCGCTTCCCAGGAAGCGAGGTCGGAGTCTTCGACCGCAGCACCGCAGGGCCCGGTGATCTGCCTGCAATTTCGTGGTCGCGGGGGACATGTATCAGCGATAAGTTCAGTACCAGTAGATATAATGGAGCCACGCTTATTTCTTTGCAGTTTACAGTAGTACCGTATACGGTATAATACTGGCATGGAATATTGTTTACCGGGTACAGTACAGTACAGTATACCCGGTACGTGATATTTAGATATATCGTATACAGTATACCTGATACATACCGCAGGAGATTCCGAGTCTCAAGTATAGTTACCGTACATGTATAGGAATTGTTCGTGACTCTCACTTGTTGAGTGGGTTTGGCGTGTCTGATACGAAGCACAATGCCAATAGCTCTGTCCTTCTCCTTTTACAGATATTAGCACTCGCCAAGACGCGTCGCCGACCTACAGTATCAGCATGCCTTACCTCCAGCGCATGGTGAATCTGGGGTGATCATGGTAGTCATGGCCCTCGACCTGCAGGTACTGCTCCGTCGAACCGTCGCCTAAGCACGTTCAATACAGTAGGCAAACACGAACGCAGGCAGAAAAGAGGAATACATCGTGAATATTATACTGTAATACAGTACTGTACTGTACTTTAGCTCCCAGCGAGATCCGGCTGGAGTCTCTCTCAAAAGAAGGAGGATTTCTTTTGCTGCCAGTAGGCACTACAGCATTACTGTTGACAGCCACCAATGAATAGCTCTACTGCTTTTGCGGTGCAGGTATTATCTTGTACCAGGGTACGTACTACTACTCGTGTTTTCGTTCATCGGGACGCCCTTTTTTTGCCTGGTTTGTGACCACGGGCTGCTTCCTGGAAAGCGAGTTATAATTTGAGAACAAGATCATCACTACACTGTCGTTATCATCATCATCATCATCATCATCATCATCATTATCATCACCAGGTCTGTTCCAATATCTCAATCGACGGGCACAGGCTGGATCTCGACTCGAATCTCGCAACATACTGAAGTAGAGTACAGTACTGGTACGCGACAGATGTTAAGAATCTCTTATTTTTGGCCAGACTGGGATTCTTATGTAAGACTGGGTGTGCTCCACACT
>JAYJME010001992.1:0-14729 GCA_036873775.1 Costaria costata
GTCGAAAAGCATGCTGCGTTGTGCAAATCCTGGAACAAAAAAACTCGCCAAAGCCCTGTGTGGGTTTCACCACCTGCAAGGGGAAAAGCTGTTTTGGTTTCTGGATTCCTCTCCCATAATAGTTGGCCTGACCATCCGGGTTGGTTGTGACAATCGAAAACGAAGGATTTTGTCGAGCCGCAAAATCAGACACCCAGGATTCGGCCGCCACCCTTTTATCGTGACACGTTTCTGTTAGCTTGTTTTTACGCTGTCAAAACCACGACACAGGCAGTTATGCGATCACAAAACCGCGACACAGGTACCTATTATCCATTATACCAGATGAACAGCAGTGGTCATAATAGTAGAAATGTGATGTACTCGTATAATACTGTGTCCACGCTGACCCCTTACAACACTGGCCATTACGTATTACCAGATAGGCACAAACCAATTGCATCCTACCTGACTTCAATAAACTAATGCTTCAAATATATTAAAAATAGAACATTATATGACAGGCACACACCAATTGCATCCTTCCTGACTCTAATACAACTGCTCTATTAATAATACAGCTGCTGTAAAGAATCTTATACGCCATCACCAGTAGACCTAGCCCTACAGTAATACCTTGCCCATCACTCTATGTAGACTTCTAGGATGTGTTATCGTTTTGAACAGTATGTCATACACCAAGCGTCGAAGTAGATATGATACAACAATACAATAGATAACTCGACATAACCAGCCGAACGTACATACATACGCATGATAAATAGACACGAGATCAGGGGAGACCATTAATAATACTCATAACAAAAATCAGCCACCGCTTCTGTATAGGACTGATTCTACAATAGCCCCCCACAAAACCAGCGATTTTCGTTAACGAACGTTTCATGGCTGTTTGACACGAGGAATGATGCTAGGGAACAAATATCTATCCAACGATTTATCGTTTTCAAAGAACTATCCAACGATGACGTTGGGGTGGTCGAGGGCACCGTGTTTCAATAGGTACGGGGGGGAAGCTGGTTTTTAAGCCGGCGATTTCGTTTTTGAACGGTTGGGGGGGCTATCATAGAACGACTCAATAGGTCATATTGACAATGAAATATCTTGTAATGTTATACTCAATATTTTTTCGTAACTAACTACCGCCCTCTTTGCAGGTTAGATTAACCATATGTACTAGAGTAATACCATGCGTAATAGGATGCCTACCCTCTGTGCAGGTTATATAGGATCAATGCACAGAATGGTTGTGGAAAATCGTCCTGTTGACCCTGGCAGCGTCCAGGGGAGTCACTGACCTATATCTATCATGAGGATAAAATGTAGAACACGCGCGAACTATCTTCTTTATACTGAATATTAATAACCATCTAACTTAAATCTAGTTCACAAAAACCACATTTTTAATGAAATATAGAATAAGCACGTTCAACAAACGCGGCTGCGGTACTACGCAGCTTGCAAAGTTGAGTTTCAACCATGCAATCCGTCTTACTCGCAGCTGACGTTTTTCATCTTTTTTTATGAAAGGCTGTGTTTAGAGAGCAACTTATCATAAGTAATAGTCAGAAGCTCGAGGAAGACCTGCAGCAGAATGCATGCATGTGATACGCTAAAAGAAAGCGACTGCAAGATATTTTCGCTTCCTCCCTGGACCGCATGGAGTACATCGCACCGGAGCATCTCAACCCACGAAAAGGCAGGGTACCGGTGGTCGGGATGAGGGAAGCAAGACGTGTACGCTACATGCTAGGAGGGTTGTCGTTGTCTCTTCCTCCTCGCAGTCTGGGCTGATCTTGTTATTCGGCAACGTCTATCTCCCAGACGGCGAGTATACCCTCCTCGCCCTCGACGAGTGAAGTTGTGCTTCCGCTTGGCGAATGGTGCCATCGCAACTGCGAGAGTGGCAAGGCTCTCGTGGTCGTCGACATCACTATCCAATCCCATGGGCTCGTGGTGGTGCCTGGGTTTTGCGCGGGTGGGTATTGGGACACAGCAGTACTTTGTAGATGCGTCTGGTACTGCTATTTTCTATATATATATATATATATATATATTTTAGCGCTTGGTGCCTCCGACGAGGTGTGAAAACCCAAACCCGGGCGCCTGTTTGGATCGCGTGGTTGATCGTAAGTGGGGCCCCATTTCCGGCTGGAGGCCGGCCCGAAAATGATAATCGAACAATCTTGCCGAAAAATGCACCACTTTCGGGTCGATAGCGTTGACAAATGGTTTTGCGGCCCAAACACGTTTGTTTTCGTATATGTGTTAATACACACGTGCTCTCCCTTCCGGTAACGTTCACTGTGTATAGGCCACCAAGCACACTGCTGCCCGATCATGCCGTCTTCAGCTATTAATATTAGGGCTAAGTGTACGTATTGTATTATACCGATACTCATGATAGCACAGGATACTCTCTGGATATATGGCGCCTGGTACAGCAGCGGTCAGCAGTAGCAATAGTTGCTGTTGTTGTTTTCACATGAACTGATCGCTAAAATCAAGTCCGTGGTCGCAGGACAGGCTTCAATAACTCTGCATTGGACGAATACCTCCGAAAAGATAGAAATACAGACACGAATAACACGGACACGAAGTAACTCAAACAATCGTGCCCCTCAGTTTATTAACAAAAAGGACTCAGCGTACGTACATATCACTCACATACGTTGTACGACTAGCAGCAGGACACCGAGGGGACGCCTACTACCAGACTGGAAAACAGAAGAAGAAACAATTATACAGAAATAAGGCAAAACGAAACGAAAGTAAACCAACCAAACGAACCAAAGAGACAGCATCAACCACACGAAGAGAAAATAAATGAAAAAAGCAAGAAAGCAAAAAGAGCGAAAATCAAAACAGGAAAGCGGAAAAACGGAAGGTAAATAAAGGGGTAAAAAATCAGGGAGGGGGGGGTCCGGCCGGCGGCACTGCGCGAACTACTTGCGCCCACGGGAAAGCAGGCATCAAGACGATGATCGCCATGTCCAGTCGTTAGTTTTAATGGCAGGACGCATCCCCTTCCCCCCCCATCGCAGTAGCAACAGTTACAATGGGTTAGGTGACATTGATCGTGAGGCTTCTATTCTTGCACAAACCATGCAAAAACGTTGTCACAGCAGGACTACTGTACTACCATACTGTAAAGCCATTACACAGCGGAAGACGTCACCACTACCAATACCCCATAGCACACCATTGCTTGGGAGTAACGCTATGTCCGAGTACTACACTAGTACATTTGACCCACTACCTCACAAGATTTTCGCCACGCGTGATGCTACAACGGTTCGTTGCTGTACCGGGGATATTGCTGTTTTATAATGGACGAGTTCGAGTGATGCTGTGGCGTACCACTCCGTTCCATATTATAGGGACCGTTTGGACCTTCATGTTACAGTAGTATCTTGGCGATAAAAGGAAACACTGATATTTTGTTTTATGTACTGTGTTTGCGATGAGGCAGTGCTGTAAAACAACGGAAAAAACGTGCAGGATGACAAAGTATTAACCTTTATATGGCCCCACTAAGTCAGGACCCCCGAAGCTCATCACCTCACGTTTGCTCCCGTTCAAGGTTATTCCCGTTAAGGTTTATTGCCGTTAAGGTTTTCTGGAAATAACACAGAATTTGAAACTTTCTCCCCGATCTAAACAGTCAAACAAACAGTGCCAGGTATCAGGTAGTAATAAAACAAGTTTGACCATCACCGGTCTTGTCTTCTTTTAAAAAATCCGGTTTTCTTCGGGAAAGCGAAATTTAGGTAACGGAGTGAGTTTTCAGACCGCTGTCAACGCCTGTGCTGTTCCAGCCGATGATGATGCCTAACTTGTTTTGAAAAAAAAATGGTTTTTTTTACTAACTTAACCTCTTTAGAGCCGGAAACGGGTTTTGGGGACAAAAATAGTTGCAAATAGTGTGGGATACTTTTTGTGCGCTTTTGTGAGGTAGTACAAGGGTGGAGGAAAATAAAGTTTGGAATCGCAATTGACAGAACAGGATAGGCGCTGACCGAGCTCTGACAATTCACTGGCCTAACTAGAATTATTTACCTGAATATCATCTGAAACCTTTTGACAACGAGACAAGACCAGTAGTAGTCGCAATTTGTTATTCCTACTTTTTGTTGACTGTTTTGATCGGGGATATCGTTCCAAATTGAGTGTTTGCCTTTATTAACTTCAACGGAAAAACTTTGAACGGGATCAAAGGCGAGGAGGGCTCCGAGAGCCTCTTCCTAGTGGGGCAATACAGTATGAAAGCTAAGGTTTTGTCATTCTGGAAGTTTTGCGTTGCTGTACAGCACTGGCTCATCCCTAACACAGTAAAAACAGACAAAGTCCTGATTGTTCTTTTTTTCGCCAAGATACTAACATGAAGTCTAAACCTCGGACCCTACAATGTGGAATGGAGTGGTATGTACGTGAATACCAGGTTGCCTACAGCAATCATCGGACATTCCTTACGGCTTCGCCGGCAATCCGGCAGCATAATGGGGGTGGATGGAAGTCAGACGTAATGCCAAAAACTCTAGAACGCTTTGAAAACTGCCCGCGAATAAAATCAGTGACTGCCTTAGTAGCTGCTGTACTCATACCTGTGTAATCGTATACTGAACGCTGGTTGGATATTATGTGACCACAGGACAACGTTGATATCCAAGATGCACACCTGTATCACCACTACCGCGATGAATTGCTTCTGTTTTGGTACGTCTGTATTGAAGGTGTGTAGGAGGTTCGCTCTAACCTCTAGCGCGGAGTGGCAGAGCTGTGTTGCAACAGCGGCAGCTGTGGAGCAACTCATACAATGCATGTGCCAGGTTTGAGGCCAAGATATGGTTTGATTTGCCTGCAGCTGGCGATATAATATACTATGCACTGCAATTGTTTTGTGTAGTGGTACGTGCCTGGTACAAATATTCCCTTCTTATCCGACGCAGGTATCATAAAACAGCAGGTGCTGCTACTGCTGCTGCTGCTGAATCATCGCAACCCCGCTTACTCCCTGTTCTGTTGTCCGCGCCAACTTACTGTCAACAACAATCCCAAAACAGATTAATGGTTGTATCCCCCCTTGCACACGCCATTGTTTACGTCGAAGCCTCAAATGACTCTCGCACAACAAAGGAAGGGATGAGTTGACCTTGCTGCGCGTAGGGCAACCATGAACTTACCGAGCAGGAAGAACAAGCGCAACGTAACCTGCCTCAACATCCCTGATTCAAATAGCTGTCGCGCTGGTCTCTGGTACGTCGATTTGACCTTCGTCGTACTTGTCTACCCCGTACCATACGATAACCTGATGGTAAACAGATACGGAGTTTTGAGTTTGTCGCTATGATACCTGGATGGCATGCCTTTTGGGGGGGGGTGCAATTCTTGTCATACGTTCCGAGCTCCCAGGGCGGGCCAACGAGGTCAGCTCCTGCGGGATACCTAAAACCACCATGGGGGTGGGTTCGCGGTCAGAAAATACTAACACGAAAACACACCTGGTGGGGGCTGCGGAAAGAAACTACCCCCCAGTTTGCTAGCCAGGCAGGCTTATCCGGCGTAGCCCGATGTCGAGGCCGAAAACGGCACGCGTGCGGGCGAATCAGGCGCATCCTCGGCGGAGACCGGTGCACACGAGGCTTGTACGCGCCCCGGCGAAGAAACAACTCGGAAAGGCGGTCAGCGGCAGGAGAGACCCGCAACTCGCTTCCACTCAAATACCATTCTAGTTTTGTTCATTCGAACCTAGTACCAGGTACTGTATTGCTGTATTGCTGTGTATTTCAACTCTGCTAGTGTATGCACGTTGCTAGTTCAGTAAGACTACGTTGAAGATCAGTCCAGACCCCACAGTTCGATTTGCCCCAAGTATCTGGGTAAGACGTAGGGTAACATTTGTTGGATTCGTTCGTAATGGTCTTTAGAGCATAAGCAGGCACAAGAAGAGCACGGCATTGCAGTTTTGTGCCTGAATTATCCCAACAACCCCACTTTTCAAGCAAACGTTCCTCTCACACCATGTTCACTGTATATCGTGCAAGGTAGCACACCCTCTCGACTCTCGCGACAACGTAGAGACCGCACATTCGAACAGCACTTTTCAAGAGATACCAACGATGAATGTTTTAAAGCCACTCTTGCCGTTGTGTCCCCCCCCCCCCCTGTTCCCCAGAAAACGGACTTGGAACAAACGGTGTCCCAGCGGGTGTGTTTTCTTGGGTTGTACGCTATAGTCCCGACCGATCAACTAGCAAACCTAGAACCTTAGTGCGCAGTGACCGTATGTTGATTCGGGTTGCATCTGTTTTTGAAAGTACGACGAACACGTTCGCGTAATAAGGACGTGTTTTTGTTGTGCACTGGAGTCACCGAGCTAGCAATCAGTATCAGCCCGCTTGGATTTCTGGTTCAGTGATTACGGTGCATACCTAACAACCTAACATATGGACAATCTGTGGCCCGTCCTGCCGGACCTCCGGTCTATCCCGAGGGTTGCAACCCCTTTAATGCGATACCTTAAATCGGTGCTGCCGTTTCGCTGGATGGAATCGGCCTACTGTGATGGCGCAGGCTAGATGTGCACGGGATTGTGACGCCTCTTGATGCCATTTACGCCATACAATGGATTTCAGATAAGCAGACCAAGAAGGACCCTACATTGCCGAAGGTTGGAAGAGCTGGGTACGGCCCATACCCCGATTACACCCGGAACAACGCAGCAACTGTGCTTGAACATGATTCGTAACCACGACGTCCTAGAGTTCGATGAAGCACTGTGGCGTCACATCACATTTATGCCGTGTCGTTCTTGTTCTCACATTAACTCAAACTCTAGAGTGCGTGGTCACACAAGGGTGCTGGGGTCCTGTGAAGATCCGAAAAACAGTAATAAATCCAAGTTCGGCCGGGACAGCACGACGCTTTCCCACCTGAAACGCAAGAGACCAAGAAGGCGCACAACTGAAATGAAATCAATGTGCAAACTGGACTAACATGGCTGCGGGTATCCACCCAACTACAGCATAGAGTTCCTTCCGTTCCCTCAATTAACCAACTTCTGGCTATTGGATACAGCGGTTGCTGTCTGGAGTGCTGCCTGCACCATACGAAGCGCACGGTAGTCGCGATCACAGAGTGGAACCCGTCTGCTGCTTGGAGTGCTGTCAGAGTAACGACACGCGGACATGCAGTGAAACAAAGAGCAATGGAACCAGAAAGCATCATACAAATATCAACTTTCACCACGTCTTCCCGAACTATCTCACAAATTGCAGAACAGCTACGTAATCATTGCGGTGATTCGTTCCCCAACGGAGGGTGTACAACTGTTGCCAACACAAAGCGCAGTGACGACGTGAGTACTACTGCCTCGCAAACATCCCGGAAAAAGCGATGTTGGCTGCTCTCGTGATGGTGGACACGCCGGTCGTGGGTCTCCGTGTGCTATCCTGCTGTCGTGCTCCCTGACCGCCTCATCGCCGTATCTCACTCGGCCCGCTCCTTCGCTCGTGCTCTCGTTTCCACTCAATTCCAGTCCAGTCGGTTCCCGTTCTCCCACGTTCCAGATAAATGGTCCTCGCAGCTTTGCGGTACTGATCTGAAAAACAAAAAAAAACGTTCGGGTTGAGTTCAACCCGCCTCTTCCCCGTCCGTCGACGCTCGGTCTCTCTCGTCCTTCGTCGTCGAATCCAGCCTCCTGACCGCACAGTCCCCCCTAAAAAAAGCCTAGACTGTGCCGTAGTTTGGCTCTTGGTGGCGCCTGCCTCCGCGCATCGGCACCCCGATTGGGCATTGCTGCTTGACCGCTGCTACCAAAAATAGACGCTCGAATCGTGGGTATCCATGCCTGACGCACCAATTACGACCCAACTCTACCGCCACGCCGAAGCCTCGCAGTCACACGCAACAGCATGAAGGTATCACTCTTTGAGGGTGAGTACGGCCTTACACCTGCCAGAAAGACCTACCCCACTCGCTACAAGCCTGATAGTTCATGTCTCGTAGCATGCCTTGCCGAGGCGGAGAGGAGAACAGGAGACCCCCCCCCTCCGAACGTAGTGCAGGTTCAGTGGTCGTAATTATTATTTTGTCATTTTTATCTCCCCATATATTATCTTAACTCACCTTTCTCCTTCTCCCTCCCTAGTCGTAAGTCAGATCCCGGGTCACTAAGAAGGATTTTCTCCCCCCCTCCCCACTACTGTACGTCCGTTGCATTTGTATCGCGAGAAGAGTTCAGCACTTTCTCCCCTCGTCGACTCGCGTCAATTTCTGCTTACCCGCACTATTAAGCGCTCTTGGCAGCAATTGTAGTCATTCGAGAAAAAAACCCTGTGCTTGCCCCGGGATTCGAACCCCGTGACTTTCCCATCTCGTAGTATTCGAGGCTACTTCTGAACCACAGGGCACGTCCTGTTACCTATCTCTAGGCGTGCTCCAACCTTGTAGTATGAGTCGGTATGTGCAATGCACACCGCGACCAAGCTTTGTCATCAATCAGAATTTCGCCGTAGTTTCGGACCGACTTAGAACGTACCGCGGCAGAAGTAACATTGGCTCCAACCACAAGTCTCGAACTAGAAAACTTGTGTAAAACATGGTAGACGAACCGATGTCGCAAGACGGCCTTTACTTGATCAAAAAGGCCCACCGACAATATACTACTCTTGATAAACACCCGGTCGAAAGCGAAAGAGATTGTTCTCGGTGATAATGAGCTCGTTCGCTCGGCAGTTTTACCGTCAGTACCAAAAAATTCGGCCGATGCCATGGCAGCCACTATCACTGAGAACATTGACAGGGCGTCAGGCTCCAGCAGAAGATGTCATTTAACATGCGGGTGCACTTTCCGAATCTGTAAATCAGACGATACGCCACTCCGGAAATGCGCTTTAATGCGCGAGAGTCCGACAGTATCGACTTCGGTGTACTCCCGTGTTTAATCCTTCCGGCACCCAGCTTTGTATATGTTCAGTGCCTAGAAAACTGCCTGAAACTATTTGAAATATGACCATAATAAATATGGCCAAAGTAGCCGTGACCTTAATAAATAGGACCATAATAAATATGTTCAGAGTACATATTATCGTAACAAGGGCCAGTCTTAACGAGGAGCTATAAATATTGGACTTGAATAAGATTTTTCGAAACTGAACTGAAATTCGTGAAAGATACAAAATACGACTGTGGGCCCTATCGAGGAATGGCGTACAAGTATTATACGAGTATCGTGTTCTAAAATTCGAATAACGCACAAGGTCGAAGAACTCCCGCTGGCAACCAACGAGGCAAGCGACGGCACGCGTCCCCCCCGGAGCGCCGCGGCTAGAAGAAGTTTTTTTTTGCTGGCACCGGCTAGGAGGCTATCGCTCTTGGGATCTGTTGGGTGGGGTGGCGCAGCCCTAAGGCCCCACGCGGGCAGCAGCGACGGGGATACAACGATAGAACTTCGGAGCGAAGTCGTAACCTGGTTGGTGCCCGTGCGGTTTGGGAGGCACCGAGGGGTAACAAACTGGGTTTGTGGTGGCCTTGTATTGTGTTGACGGTCTACTCTGTGCTAGAGGCCGCCGCACCTCGCCCTGCGGTTGCTCCGGTGGCCATTCCTCTCGAGATTGGTGGCTATCGCCTCTGACGCAGTCGACTACACGACACAAGTTTTGTTTGGATAGCTTCGGTTTCATGCAACATGACACATCGAGTTGGACAACTCCCCAAATTGAAATTATAACTGAACAAGGAACGGCAAAAGAAGTACAAAACGACTTCTTGTTTAATTTGATGTTTTCGAATCAGCCTTGGAAATGCCTTTTTGGTGATTCACTGTTCGACCAATCATATGTAAATTATATTCAAGGTTTTTATTTTGTTCAATAAAAAAATATATATATATATATCCCCGTTAAGACTGGCCCTAAACATGAGAAATATTAAAAAGATGATGACCGCGACTTGTGCTACAATATGAGGCCTACCCCCCGTTTCCCTAACGTGATTAGGCTCCGACGACGAGTGACTCATGAACTTTCTCAAACACGTGTTTTGTTTGTTTATTTTGGGTGCAGCTTAACGAACAAACCCTAGGTGGTGCACACGGCGAGATCAAATAGCGTTAAAAACAATTGCAAGAGACTGTGAATAAATAGGGTAGTCAGTCTTCCAAGGGGTTCGGATTGACTGAACAGAAGTGACCTATATGTCTACCTGAACATATACTGTAACTAGAAAACAATAATGGCCACCGTCTGGTAATAGGCAGAGAGCGCAGCAGTACATGTATGACCTGTCTATAGAGTGAACGTTCCACAGTACAGGTAGGATCATGCTGCGATTGCGTCGCACAGCTCCTGACGTTGCACAATTCGGCCACACTCCCTATCTTGGTGGCCCGTGCTGCATAGTGCGGCCCATACTTGCTTCGTCCGTTTTTATTTCGACACTTTTCTGTCTGAAGCTCCAAACGGTCTAACGTGTTGGTTGGTATTCACAGGTAGATTCACTCTACCTCGGACACGTAGCCAAACCCAGTTCGATCGGTGAAATCATTGCTGCCCATGTTGCCGTTTGTACAGTTGGCACATAACATATACTGTATGGCGACGTCACAGTAAACCCATTACTTCTGCACGTTCAGCAGACAACCGAGATTTTCGGTGGGTTTTAATCTCTTGGGTGTGGTCGACACCGCGAACGTGTCACGCTAGACAAAATGGAGCTGCCGTGAAGTGGCCATTAAACTGACGTGGCGGGTGCCAATATGATTTTCTGCGAGGCAGGCGGCGAGCATATTACAATTGGGGCAACCCCCGTGAACCCGTAATACTGCACTAGTTGAGAGACGTATAAGGCAAGGCTGCCGCGTACACGCAGAAGGCTGTGTGCATACGGAGATATATAACTGAAAACATAGAACACTGCAAGTCAAAACACTCAGCAGCATCGCCACCTAAACCAAACCACAGCAAAACTGCGACTGGGGCCAACTCGAGACGGTTTGAGACGAATCAATTCCCACTGCCTACGTAGCCCAAGCCCGCCTGCTCCTTTAGTTGCCGGGTTTGTGGAAATCGGTGGCGTACAGCTCTCGCAATCGAAAAAATGCAAAATCACGAATGTTTCAAACAGGCGGTACACTGCAGATAGACAGACAGACAGACCGACAAACCGACAGAAATACTACACATTGAAAGCCTGTACGCACCCCGCCATGAAAAGTTTGTTTTGCCATATGGCATAAAACGAGCTCACTGTGAATTCCTACAGTACAATACTAGTACAGAGGTAAATGAGGCAAGCCTCTCTCGTACTCACAGTAGGCAATGTGCGGTCGACGGAAGATTAAATTCAAAACCCCGCCGTTTAAAAATACACGCAGCAGCAGCAGCAGCAGCAGCAGCAGCAGCGCCTCCAACACCACCTCATTACGTCGGCAGCGGCGAACTCGAGACGGCTTGCTACTAAACAAGTCACAAATAACCCAAGCCCACCCGCTGCTGTAGACGCCAGGTTTACGTAAATCGGTGATATGCAGCTTTCGCAATAAACAAACGCACAATCACTAAGGTTACAGACACTATAATAGACAACAGACAGACCTACGTACAGATAGACTAACACAACATTGGAAGCCTGTAGGAACCCCGCAATGAAGAGGGTTTTTGGCCATATATGGCAAAAAACAGCCTCATTGTTATCGGTACTCGTCCTATTTTACTCTAGACTATGCCAATTTATGTGCCATGCGTTCCAAGATCCACATTGTTCAAACCCGTAGCCACACTTTCGTGCCGAGCACCCCTTGTTTGTTTGCTCTCGGTTATCACCCGTGCCCCAAAATGATCAGCCTGCTGGAAAGGGACAGTTTAAGTCTTCATTCCCTTACGACTAGACGATAGTAGGCAAAGTTCGATGCGAATTGACAAGCTGTGACAAATGCTGAGCCCTCTGCGCGACAAACTAATAATAACCACGTAGTCTGGGAGAAAAGGGAGAAGGGGTACTCCCAATGACCACGGCTTCTGCTTGACGTGGCTGATAGTAGAACCTCCTGTGAGTTAAGGTGGGTTAGAATTACCGTGATAATGAAATTAAACGGTGTACAATACACCGTACAAAACCCTCATTTGGCGGGAACTAAAAAAACGAAACTCTAGCTTGGCCACTGGGCGGAGCTATTCCTCGATATATCAGTCTTCCAACTTAGCCGTTCAGACAATGCCCAACCAAACACGGAGCGCGTTGAATCGCCGTCAGTGTATCACAAGGTCGTGGCACAGCTAACCCTACCCACGGTTCTTTTCCGCAGGCATTTTGTCTGGCACAAAGCGCCTGTGGCGCGTGTATGCACGTTTTGGCTCAAGTCGACGGGGGGGAAATGCTGAACTCTTTCCGCAAAAATAACAAATGCACGCAGCGTGGCGAGGAGGGGGGGCGAGTACCTGCTATGTTACCCCGGATATGACGAAGGGGAGGGAGCTGGACAAATAGGCAGAAGGACAATACATGGGTTTGAAACCAATATAGTGAATAGTTCAAAACCGTTGACTGGCGAAGGCACGGGAGTTTTCTGATGTTTGTGTGGCACCCTGAATCGAAAAAATTAACATGTTATGGGTATGTTTATGCACTCTATGACTACGAGAAACTTTAGTTGTACACAGGTGCTCTCTTTTCGCGTCCACCTAGTGTACCATAACATTTTCTTGGCGGAATCATGGTCCCTACCTGATATCTATATACTATGTCTAACTGAGGGTTTATAGAGTGAGGAACAACGAGGACCACTCACAAACGCGATACGTTGCTGTACCGTGCACATAAAAGGCACGAGGCAATTCAGGTTTCTCCAGGAACGCCGGTTTTCCTCGCCTGTGTGTTTGGACACGCTACGAGCTATCTATTACGGGGAACCATAGTTAATAGGACCTACTGTAGACACCAAAACCTAGATAATTCCCTAGTTTTGCCAAAAATATTCGGTCCGTAGTTAATAGGACTTACTGTAGACACAATAGAACCTACTGTAGACCCCAAAAGCTATATGTTTTCCCTGTTTTTGCTAACAATATTTGGTCCTATTTACCAGGGCCGCCCATAATAGGAATACGCTGACTCGTCCCCAATGATACCGGAAATTGTGTGCTGGGGTTGTTTGCGGACACCATTCGGCCATGATGTACTCGTAATGCGTAGTGTGGTGAAAAAATCAACATGCAGGTTGGCGACAATACTACTTTACGACACACCCAACTTCGTCGCCAGTGCCGGTCCTACTTGCTGCAGGTGTACAAACGCTGGGCCAGAAATTGGGCTGTGTGTGGCTTTGCTTGCGCTACCTCACGTAACGTCTGCGCGAAGAGTCCGAGCGTTCGTTTCAAGGGCAGTACGACGGCGATGTTCTGCAATCAACAGGCTCAGAATGGAATGGCTTCCTTACGTGGGCGCCGTTGCTCGCATGGATCCTGCACGAGTCGACCGAGCTATAACGTTGAGGGCGACAAGAAACTTGCGTTTTGCAAGCAACATGCTCAGGATGGAATGATGCACGTCTTGAACACGAGTTGCTCTCACGACGCCTGCAAGACGCGGGCCAGATTTGATTTCGAGGGTAGCAAGACGGCGATTTATTGCAAGCAACATGCCGCGGATGGCATGGTGGACGTGACAAACAGTCGTTGCTCACATGACCGCTGCTCCAAGCAACCGAGCTTCAATCTCGAGGGCATCAAGACGGCGGTATTCTGCAAGCAACATGCCGAGGATGGCATGGTGGACGTGACAAACAGTCGTTGCTCACATGACGGCTGCTCCAAGCGACCAAAGTTTATTCTCGAGGGCATTAACACGGCCATATTCTGCAAGCAACATGCCGAGGATGGCATGGTGGACGTGATAAACACTCGTTGCTCATATGGCGGCTGCTCCAAGCGACCGAGCTTTAATCTCGAGGGCAGCAAGCCTGCGGTATTCTGCAAGCAACATGCTGAGGATGGCATGGTGGACGTAAGAAACAAGCGTTGCTCGCATGACCGCTGCTCCAAGCAACCGAGCTTCAATCTCGAGGGCAGCAAGAAGGCGATGTTCTGCAAGCAACATGCCGAGGATGGCATGGTGAGCGTGACAAACAGTCGTTGCTCACATGACGGCTGCTCCAAGCAACCGAACTATAATCTCGAGGGCAGCAAGACGGCGGTATTCTGCAAGCAACATGCTGAGGATGGCATGGTGGACGTAAGAAAGAATCGTTGCTCGCATGACCGCTGCTCCAAGCGACCATGCTTTAATCTCGAAGGCGTCAAGACGCCCATATTCTGCAAGGATCATGCTGAGGATGGCATGGTGGACATCTGCAGCAAGCGTTGCTCGCGTGATGCCTGTACGAAGAACCCATCATTCAGTATCGTGGGAAGCAAGACACCTGTGTACTGCAAACGTCACGCTAAAGAAGGAATGGTGAACGTCCGCTCCAAGCGGAAATTAGGCTTTTTCCGTACGACACAGCCAGCGCTCATTACACCGGCCGGAATTTCAGCTACTGCATGCGCTAGAAACACGAGTGTTAGCTTGAATGGTTTGGCTACTGTTCATGACCCATTATCTGCGGTGGTGAATACTCGGAAACAATCAAGGGGGGTACTAGACGGGAAGAAGCCTGTATTCTGCAAGCAACATGCCGAGGATGGCATGGTGGACGTGACAAACAGTCGTTGCTCACATGACGGCTGCTCCAA
>JAYJME010001993.1:0-14728 GCA_036873775.1 Costaria costata
CGGTAGCGTTGAGCATCACATCCCCGGCCGTTATTCCCGCACGGAACGAGCTGGTGAGTGTGGGCACAAATCAGAAACAGCTGCATCTTTCTCTGCCAAACGCCCTTCCCAGCTTCAAAGTCGCTTTCGCTTCACTCTTCGAGGGCTCTTGTCCCCACCACCGGCTTCCGCAACTCACTCCAGAGGCCGGGCGTTTCCGCATAGTCACCAGGCAGGACACATACCTGGCGGGGGGTGTCTATGTTGTCTCCTCTCACCGCCATCAATATTGTCACCAAGAATCCGAGCCTCCCCATCACCCCGTCGTCAGCGCCCACGAGGTACTTTATTTTCAACAAAGTCCCTTCCACCCCACCCAGCACGTCAAGGTACTGGTAGGTGCTGGTAGAGAGCTCGTGTGGCCCAGTGGTAGCTGAAGAACCAGCAGAACGGAGCGCTTGGTACTCCTCCATGTCCTTCAACAGTGATTCCTGGACGGCCTGGATCTGCTCAAACATTGACGTATCAGGCCGGAGGTCTCGCGATCCCTGTTCGGAGCAAACAGGGGCAATACCAAGTGCAGCCGACAGTTTCTCCTCAGGCGAGAGGGAAAAAGAGCGACGGCACGATTTCTCACCCTGCCTGACAAAACGAACAGACACTCCAAGCGAGCGGGGAAGACCAAATGGATTTTTCCGACATGTGAAGCAGCAGAAACAGCAACCAGGGCAAGCAGAGAGACTGCTGCGCTGCGCCAGCAGAAAATAAGAAGAACATGCAACCAGGTACACGCCTCTGACTTCTCGAGCGTCCACCATTCGGAAAAGTTCAACGGTCGCCGCGCCGGTCCCTCCGGTCTCAGAACTACATCGGCTGCATCCATGGCCCTGCGGAAGCTCCTCGCCTGGCCCACTATCACGGGGGAGCATAGTAATCAGCACCTACCACAGTCACAAAAATCTATACATCAATATATGATTACGTGTAATCATATTTGGTCCCCATTACGAGTACTACATTTTTTTCCAAAGCGTTAGTCTGGTAGGTGCAAAAGGATGCATCGGCGTCGGTGAACATTGTATCCACAACATGTTATCGATAGCAATCCGAGAAGACGACTCGAAGTGCTCCTACCTATACGTACCTCAATCGAATACGAGGCTGCTCCTTTCCTGGTGTATCGATGCCACAAGCTTGACTGATACGTCCCTATAGCTTTCCAAGAACGACGAAATGTGCCACAAAGCGCCCACAGGGGACTAACGGCATAAAAATACACGTTCAACACGGCGCGCTGACGAGAACTTGCAGCCAAGGGCCATAACCTACAGTAGACGCGAGCGATAGCATACTCATATATGGTGAGATAAACCCTTGACTTTAGCATCGTCGTCATATAATCCAAAATGAAAACGTTTGTTCTCCTGGAGTGGACTACATAACCACAAAACACAAGCATACATAATAAAACCTTCGAGAAGAGAACAACAGGCCTGACTTTGCAAAACAGGAAGTAAAACAATCCACGCCTGGTGTACGGGCCCAGCACAGGAATACGCAGAGCGGGACCCCGTACCCAACCAACAACGCAGTTTTCCCGAACCAAATTACGGCAAAGGTGTTGGCAGATCATTTACTTCTCACTACCATTGGCGCCGTTTGTTGATGGTGCATAGAATGAAAACTGCAGATATAAACCAAGGGCTCTTCAAGAAAGCGCGCAACTCGGAGAAGATTTCATTGTGGGGAATGCCCAAGGGGCGGCTTGGCTCTTCCTGTGCCAAAACTAACGATACGATCACGACATGTCATGCTAGTTCAACGGATGGGACTTCGCATAGGACACAACTGCAGATGCGCCGTGCCACACACAGCAGTATTCAAGCGGCTACCGAAAAACATCTCGTGTTCCCAGTGCGCTAAGGTGTGATACTTTGTAAATGGGGATGCACACAGAGCATGCACATGCATCACACGTTACTGACGCCACCCCCCAACCTCACCGTCATAGTCCTCCATGTAGCGTGGTTGTGCTGAAGACACTTGAAAGATGCTCGAGAGCGCAGTCCCAGAAATTCCACCGTGACGATCCTCAGAGAAGAATTTTCGTAGGCAAGCGCAGCCGATGGGGCGACCGTTCAGATGTCACCGCACACCTTCATGTGAAGCATGTGAAGCTCGTTGCTGCCAGATGAACATTCCAAGACCAAGGTGAAGCTACCCCTACCCTCGCTGCCACTCAAAGACGCTTTATCAGCACGCTGAAACGCCGGAATGTCTGTGCCGTGTCTCGATTACATTGGGTGCCGCAACGTACCTGGTAGAAATTGCTCCATCCAAGGCATGGTGCGGATAGGTGAAGTTGATGCCTTTCTTGTACAAATCAACCACGGCAGCCTTCCATCTCATGTTGAGCTCCTCCACTGTGATACCCTTGAATGCCTCTATCTTGCGCTCCGCTCCCCCATGAGGTTCAACTGAAAATTGCACTACAGCTTCCATACAACCTTGCGCAATCAGCCTGACAGCAAGCATGCGATCGACGTTCTTCAACATATTACCGTCTCACTCCGTTTCAACCTTCGATTTCGGTTGGATGACACCTCAAGCTCACTTGTTAGTTTTTTCAGTAGGCCTACCTCGGTACATCTCTCTAGAGCTTCGAGAACAGTAAGGGCAATGTCCCAGCTTTTGGGAAGCACCATCCCAGCTCCTCCAAGACCGCTTCCGTCCTTTTTGTTCACGACCCGGTGGAGCATACTCGACGACGGTTCTTGAGCCATGTCGCCACGCCAGTCGCACTCTCAAGAATTCCCCTGCTTGCGTTTTCCATATTCGTCCTCTTCTTGGTCATTCGACAGCCGCACGTTCATGACGCGCAGCGGCTCATGAGGCACACTCTATGATCCAGCCGAACAGGCTCCACACCAGCTCGAACCCACTCCGCGAGCCACGTCCGACAGGCTGCGTCCATTCTCTCTGCTACATGAGCAGCATTTCCACTGGCGAGGTCGCACTCTGCGGGGACAAGAATAACCCCGTTCCGAGGAACGTGCTGGGAAATGGATCGCAGCCATTCACAAACACGCAATTTGTGGCGGTTGTGGATAATCTCCGTCCGGCTGTTCATCCGCCCGACCTCCCCGCCCTCCGAGCGCCCCCGTATCACACACCACATGGAAAACGGCCCGTGGCGTCAGGAATATCTGTTCGAGCCCGGTGTAGCCGGTGTAGGCAACCTGCCGAATATACATCCAGTCCAATACCAGGTCAAGATCAACCATACAACAATCTGACATAAAAATCGTGTCTACCCGGTGCTACGACTGAAATATCAATAACCTGCCACCAGCCGTGCGACCCAGGGACTTGCTGTAGCAGGCATAAATACGTGTAATTGCAACGTATTGCAATCCTAGAATGCATCAAGCAGAGTCCGAAACAATTAACACCGCAACTATAGAATGCCTACCCAGCGCAATCAAGCGAATGGAGGCATCGTTGAGCTTCAAGGTCTCTACACCATCTGCGAAGACTGTGTTCTCGATCGACCCATCGGTGGGGGTGGCCCGGCCGGTCTTCATGCTCTGGCGCAAGCTGCACATTAAACCACGGCAGCATGTCACGACCATGGGGCCAAAGCTTATCACAACGGCAAGCGCCTTCGCGTCAGTGTGAGGCGAACATGATGTTTTAAGTATCCTACCCTCTAGGGGGTGCACAAACGTACGTCACTATATCATAGCTAGCGTTTCGATGTGAGAGCTTAGCTTGTTTGGCACTCAACCGCATTCAAATATGTATACTCAACGACAGCCATTATTGCCGCAAAACAGACGAAAACCCCTGAAATATTGCAATAAGAAACGGCTATCCTTTATCCTCTTGTGGTGTCTGCGACATATGTGGCATGAGCGTGGTGGCAATTAAGGGTATAGCGCATGGAAGTTCCCATCTGACGTTCGTCCGAGGTGAGTATCTACCTCGTCATCGTCAATAAGGCGCTCATATTGTTGTGACGATTCCGCAACTTCGGGGTGTATTTACAAATTTTGCGCACACGAGCATCGCTACCGAACAACACGCTCAACCCTCGATCCTTACGTTAAAACAATGTTGACTCGCGAGACCATAAGATGTGATTGTCTTAATCAAGATACTAAGAAACCAGCTTGCTCTTTGCAGCCGGTTATTGGAAGCAGGACGTGTTACGGGGCACTGCAGTGAAGCGCCAAAACATAAAAATATCGTGTCTCGTGTAGAGAGAGCGCACTCGGTTACTATAAAGCGGCCAGAAAAGGCAAGGAAAAACAGAATGCTCCAGTGATAACACGAGTTGGAGAATACGAATTACAACCGCGGTAGCTGTGGAGCACGCCGAAGTCTTTCCATTGCAAAAGTTGACGTCACCAGCTACCCGGGAGTGGGGCCGGACAGTGGCACACAATGTCGGCCCAGCGGGAAATGTAAGAAGCGCCACCCAGCAGAATCCCTAGATAAAAGGGCACGCATCACGCTGAAACAAGCCATGATGGCACAGATCGGGAAGTTCGATAACTGGGATCGGATTGCGCCGAGAAACGAAGCGACCCGGTAGCGAGCCAGACAGTGCGGGGTTACCTGTTCTTTGTACAGGGCGAGCAGCGGCGATCAGCGGCAATCAGCGGCGAGCAGGAGCGGGGGTGAAGCGAGCGCAGCCATGGGTGGAGGTCCAGCTGCACGATCTAGTACGAGACATGCACAGACGCGCACAGATGATGCCCATAACGGCAGAACGCATCGCAATGGTTCGGGACGTGGCCCTTTATTGGATGGCTTTCTACACGATGACGCACGACTTCGAATTGTCGTTGGCGGTTGCATCGCAGGTGATGCAGGTGACGGGGGGCGAGGGGTTCATTTTCAATTTCCTGTTCGGAAAGACGCTACGATGTTCCTCCCCAGTGGTTGTGGTAAGGACGAACCTAGACTGCAGCGACAGTAACGCGATCGTGGCCGTGGATGAATATCGACAGGCGGCAGAATCCATGCAGTGGTCAGCCGCAAAGGGGCCAGGGTTCCTGTTCCCACGCGTTCTAGAAGCCGGGGAGAAGGGGGAAATGGCGTTGACGCCGGCGCAGGTAACAACCAAACTCCAGACCCACAAACGGGCGGCGAGTATGGAGGAAAACGATGCACTCCTTCCGGGCGCGAGGGGCGGCCGGCTACAGCATGGACGGTACAGCCATGTACGTTCTCATGGAGCACGTGGAGTGGAAGTCCGCAACCATTGCACGCAGATACTTAGGGGTAACAGCATCCGCGGTCGCGGCGGGCATCAAGAGTTCTCGCGAAACGACAATCATAGAGGCGGACTCCCTGCCGCTGTCCGAGCAGGCTGCAAATTCAAATGCTGCGTTCCCACGGGCCAATCGAAGCCGGACCCACCAGAGGTCAAGGTAGAAGTTTGGGCATAATAAGGACAAGAAGCAGTCCGCGGGAAGTATAACAAGAGACAAATGAGCTACGACATCGAGATAAGAGCGCAGGAACAACACGTATGGGTGCGACTCTCATGCCGTAGCATAGAGGCCTGATCGGTCACAAACTATATACTTTGTACGACGTAAAGCGACGACGGATCGTTTCAATAGTGATCTTGGAACCAAAAGGCAGGGACCGCAGAAAGGTGTCCCCGGGGTTAGAGAAAGCTTCTTGATCGTAGAGAGAGAGATATACCGTTTCCATCGCGAGCGATCTTACAATAGCACGACAAATTAGGAAGAGGTTAGAGAAAAACAACCAACCCGCCCGTTCAATATTGTGCGCGAGGCATACCTGCAGCAATCTCAGTTTTGTTTTTGTAGTGCTCAGTTTTCCGGGGTAAGTACTCTCTGCAACGAGGTGTCGCCTTGATATCGGCGAGTCAATGCGGGGGTAGTAGCCCTGGGTGACAGTCTCCTGCTGATCGCAGCAGAGAGGCCTCATTGATCCCATAATATATACGAATGGAAGCGACAACGGAATGGTACAACAGCAACAACAATGCTGACGTTAAGTTCCATTGCGCAAAGGCCAGCGACCATGAACATGCAAACCCAAGCGAGAGTTGCCGCGAGCGAGTCTTGATGCCATGACCTTTGGCTAAATCAAGAAAAAACAAAGCCACTCAGCCACAATTGAAAAGGTAGCTATCAATTAGATTGAAACATGAACTTAACGGAATTGGATATTGATGCTGGAAGAAGGCTTCAAGCGTGAGCATAGCAGAATGCTGGTGCTGAACACCAGCTAATCCGACCACGGCGCGAGTAGCTGTATCGACGAGTCTATTTTATACTCATACATACCTGCATTTTAAACACTTCAACGTGGGCTATGAGGATGTTCGCGAAGGCGAAGAAACGGGGATATACATATAACTTGTATCATCACTGGTAATACACTGTCCCTTTAGACGCGTTCTACGATAGAGATTGCACTTTTTGGCTTTTTTTGTTTCTGAATGACGGGACTCCTTAACCCAAAATCGTCGGAACGTCATTCTTGTTTAGCAATCTGACTTTTTTTAATGCCTAGTCCATGGGTTTGCTGATCGGGCTGCCCTTCCAGTTTAGTCAAAACCAGTTTTCGGGTGTGATATGGAGCTCCTAAAGCGAAAAGCCTCAGAAAACATATGGTGCACCTCTATCGTAGCATAGGTCTTGATACATAATTGTCTATACCAACATCCAATCGCACAGGAAACTACTGTCCTTCTTGGCTACGGTTACGCCTTCATCGCCGTGAGATATATGCACATACACATCGGGGCTTAAGCGAGGATAGGGGCGTTGACGAAAAACACCCATTGTATCACCGTGGTGCGCGTATGGGCGCCGGCTTTTTTTTACTCTTTTTCTCGGATGAAAACTGGGGCAGCAACCCGGACAACCATAAGTCGATGTCTTGATATTTTATCTTCCTTTCGAACGCTTCGGTGAGCTTCAAGGTGGGGCTGCAGGGTCTGACAGCGCAGTCCACTATGGAGGCTGAACTCGTGGCCGCAGCGCTAGTAATGAAGGGGGCGGTGTTCTGCTCAAACATGATGAAGGAGCCGGGATTCGGCACGAGTTTCGATTGCGTACCACTGTACATCGATAACAACTCGGCTCTACACGTCGCCGAATCCGGACCTACAGGTCCTGACTCAAGTGCGAGGCTCTGCTCTACTTCTCCATCTAGGAGCTAGTCAAGGAGGGCAGAATCACCATCCACTACGTGAAGACGGAGGACCAACTTGCTAACATCGGCACCAAGTACCAGAGTAACCACAAGCATCGCTACCTCCTCACGCTGGTCAGCGAGTTCAGAGTCTGACGTAGAAAATTTTGGAGAGTCAAAGCGTAAATATGTTTGTTGTATTTCCTTGGTACTTTTGAGCGAATAGGGGGGTTAGCGAATGGGGGAGTTATTCAAAATTCAACACGGCACACGGTAGACTTTGAGCGTTTGCCTTCTTAAAAGCCGTCGATACAGTGCATGGCAGTTGCTATCGTGTATGGAGTGGCTATGTTGGTCGGACTCTCACGGGAATAGTACAAAGTTCACGGGAATGGTACAACGTTGGTGCACGTCGTGACGTGCCTGGGAGTGGGTTCGACGACAGGTTGCAGTGCAGTATTATAGCGGTGAAAGGTGTAGGAAGCGGTACGCGGCAGCGTCCTTAGACAAATGATTTTTTTCGAAGCTCAAAGGGGCCATGTGAGAGAAGCTTAGCAAGTACAACGACTGGGATCTCGTTGAACAACGGAGAAACCCCGTAGCGAGCCCGCTAGTACGGAATTACTTGTCCAACGCGCAAGAGGAACAGCGGCGAAGGGTGGTGTCGGTGAGACAGGCACCCCTGTTGGTGGCGAGTCAGTTGCAGATGCTGGTCGGGGACAGGCGTCGCCGCGTGCCTACCCTGCCAACAGCGGCAGAACGCTTCGCGATGGTACGGGACATGGCAATTTTCTGTATCGTTTTCCACACAATGAAGCACGGATTCAAACTGTCGGTAGCAGTAGCGGCACAGGTATTGCAGATGTTGGGGGGCGAGGGGGTCATTTTCAATTATTGTTCGGGAAAGCGCTGCGGGAATCATCCCAAGCGGTAGTGGTGAAAAGGAACGCTGACCGCCGTGACATTTGCGCAGTGGCGGTCATGATCGAGTATCGACAGGCAGCGGCGTCGATGCGGTGTGAGCTCGCGGAAGGTTCAGGTTTCCTGTTCCTGGGCGTCCTAGAAAGCGACGCCAAGGGGAACCTGGCGCTGACGCCGGCGCAGATGACCTCGAACTTCCAGGCCCATCTACGAGCAGCGGGTGTGGCTGACAATTTGTACACGCTGCACTCTTTCCGGATGGGGAGGGCCACGAGCCACATATGGATGGGACGACCATGGACGTTCTCATGGAGTACGTTACATGGAGGTCCTCGGCCGTGGGCAGCAGATACGTAGGGATGACGGCATCCGCGTCGGCGTCGAACGGAACGAAGCGTTTGAGCGACGCTGCATCCATACAGGCAGACGCCTTACCACTGTCGGAGGGTTTCGGACAATCGTACGCGGTGTTCCCACGGATCGACCAACGGGAGCAGAACCCCCAAAGGGCTAGGCTAGAAGTTTGGGAATAATAAGGAAGAGAAGGAAGCCGCAGGAAGGATAAGATACCATCGAGCGACGTCATTGAGATAAGGGAAGGGTCAGCAAGTATGGGTGTGATATCATGCCGTAGCAGAGAGGACTCATTGATCTCAAACTATATACGAAATAACCTACGACGCCATGTTACAACAATAAGCTGGAATCTAGAAAAGAGGGGACGCCAGCAGGGTGTGCCCCTTTTCGGGAAAGCCTCATTGCTGTGCTGTAAGAGAGTGGTACAGCTCACTCCGTGGGCAACAGCGTAGCTCGCCAACAGCACGACAAAGTAGAAAAGAGGTTAGGGAGAAAGAAGACCATCCCGCCCGCTCATCGTTGTGGCGAGGGGTACCGTCGACAACGACATCAGTTTGTTGGTGTTTATTTTACTGGGGTACCTACTCTCTGCGACGAGGTGCCGCGTTGATTGCCAGAGAATCAACACGGGAGTAGAAACACCGGGTGAGGGTCTCCGGCTGGTCGCAGCAGGAGGCCTCATTGATCCCTAACTATACACGAATTAGCCTACGACACAATGTTTTAACAGTATTCGAGATTCAACGCCGCATTCGATATACTTTGAGCGTTTGCCTTCTAATGGCGGTTCTTACAATATTTGGTTTGTGTGAATAATCGATGCATTCCGTTTTTTTGTATTCAGAGTAAAGTAGTATTTACATGCATTTCGTTGAGTTGGCCAGCTCAACAGTGAAAGAAGAAACCGGCTGCAACGACGTTTCACTGCACACGCTAAAAAGTAGGAGAAGATGCATTCGATTGAGTTGATAGACTCAACAGTGAAATAACACGGGTTTTGTCGACATGTCACTGTAAGCTATAAGTTAGGAGATTACCCCACGGTGGAATATCTAGGTAACAAGGGTGCGACATCGCAGCAGCATTTGGAGGTGCGACATCCATTGAGGGGGAGTGTTAAAAAATAGGCAACAACATCCTATACGAGGTAGTTTTTGTCAATGTTCAGTAGCGACTGCATAGCTTCAAGTAGGTACTTTGCTACAGCGTCGCAGCAGTAGCCCATAGCCTACCAAGTCGCTCATCAGTATGACAAGGTCGTCGTATACTTGTACGGGGCTGGCACACTGCGTAGTGTACGCAGTCAATGTGCATCGTATTCCATACGCAGTTTGCAAAGTTGAGTTTCAACCATTCAATCGGTCGGACTCACAGCTGATGTTTTTTTTTTTTTTTATAAAACCTTAGCTGGGGATGCTTAGTCACCATTCCCCCCGTTGTTGTCAAAATCCGCGTCGCTTTACCTCGAAAGGCGCCAATAGATAGCACACTGAAGTTCGATTGTTTCCTCAACTTTTATTGGGCGGTGACTGCCCGAGTATTATGTATTATTGAGGTCCTCTAATAACCCCATTGAGGTGGTAAACGCCCTCCTACTCAATAGCGAATAAGGTGGACGCCCTTATTGAGGCGGTGCGGGTCTGGCACACGACCGCCCTATTCGGGACCACTATTTGCTGTTGTGGCGACACCGTTCGTTATCCCTGGGCAATGATGTCGGATTACCGGATTACGTCCTCACGGCGAGATGTTTTTAAAGTATGCGTATATACGTAATAAGGCTGGGCCGCCGCAACTATTAACGTTACGCCCCCTGTCCCCTATTAAAACATACTTATTTCTTTATGAAACTCCTGTATTTGCTCCCCCGGGGTTATATACTCTGTATAGGCATCGGAACCACGACGGCGTTGCTCGCGCACGCGACGTGGCCGTTGCTCAACGCGCTGAGCAGGCCGTAGCTGATGGCCACAATCTTCTCAGTGTCTAATCCTGGAGCAATTGTTATCAGCGCACACTGAGGAGCGCGCCTGAAGCTCGATGCAGAAGAAAGTTGGCCGAGAAGGATGAACAGCGACTTCGCACGGAAGTGGAAACGCGTGAAGTACACGCGGCGCTGGCAGGGGGAGAGGGGGGGAGGCGGGCGGAGGAGGAGAGGGTGGCGATGCTGGGCGAGTGAATTTATCGTTTGTCGTCTCCTGCTGCTGCTGCTGGCTGGTGTTCCGTGTCCAAATATTTTTAAATCGTATTTTTTACAATTTTATAAAATATTTTTTATCTCCCATATGTTATGTGGTTTTGTCACTCTTAGTGCGCTGAAAAGCCACGGGCTGTTGGCTTTTCGACCTGTTTCCCCCTTTTGCGTTATTCACACTTCACACTTCGCTTGAGCGCCCAGATATATATATATATATATATATATACAAATATATAATTTTTATATATAGTATGCGACAGAGTGCGGCGGCCTTTTCAATCTTCTTCTAGGACAACAGTAGTAGGCGTGCTACATCAATCAGGCGTATCCTTACGCTGCGCGCGTATCGTACACCTCCCCACCTCCTCCTCCCGTAGCGCTTCGGACACATCCCCTACTACTACGTACCTACCCCGGTAGTAGCCTTTGTGTGGCCGATGGTGCTGCTGCTGTAATCGTCGCACTTTGGTTTCGATCGACAATATTTCGTTCTGAAGTCCCGAAGGAGTTCTTTCTTCTTTCTTCCTTCTTCTTTCTTCTTTCTTCGTTCTTTTTTGTCCTGGTCGACATCCAGCTACTACGTACTGCATTCGGATTCAGCCCTTTTTCGAGGAAATTGATGTTGTTGAAGTACTACGGGAACACACACGTATCACCCTTCAGGTTTGCCTATCTAGCAGGTCTCGCGTTGCCACTCACTTGTAGATTCCCTTTGTAGAGGTTTGTTGTATTATTGATATTTGCCGAAGCGGAAGGAAAGCGTTTCTGACAGAGAGGGGGCGACTCGTCTCCCAGTGACTCGTCCCCTAGTTTCCATATATATGCAAATGCCATCCAAGTACTGTAAAAGCCATTTTCCTCTTGATGCAAATCCTGGAACCTAGGCCTTTTCAGGCTTCCAGGGCAGTACCATAACAAAGAGCCGTATCATGCAAATCACACCGTGCAAACAAACAAACATGTTGTAGGTGCGCAAGAGCCGTGCCGTGCAGATGATCCCACCCCGGCAAACATGATCTGGGCCGTGCAAAGCGTAAGCGTTATAGGGACATATCCGCCCCAAAAAATAAGATCTACTGTTGTTGTAGATATATATAATATGATCTGTCCGGTTTGCGAAAGGTTGGTTGGACTGTGGCCCTACACCTTGTCCCAGCTATTATTGTATAGCGTCCCGTATGGGTGAGGGAAGGGTCTGCCCCGGCCCCACTCTAGCTACCATCCCAATGTCAAGGCGGGTGAGAGGGTCGCCTCTAGCCTTTTCCCAAACCTAGCTAGCGCTATTTTCAGCACCTACGTCGTGCATCCTCTGCGCCTTGTACATGCGTGCGAAGGTGAGAGAGGAGCTGCCGCTAGCGCCCCCTTGAGTGAGAGTGGGGGAGGGGCCTCTGTCCCTCCCCCTAACCTAGCCATCGCCCGTGCAGCGAGGGCTGAAGGGCAGTTTTGCCTTCCGGGGGGCGATTTTAAACTTAAGATGGGAACGAGAGCGAGAGGAGGAGGCGGGGAGACCCTCTTCCGGGTTAGTTTGTGGTTCGTAGTCGGGAGGATGCATGTCGATATTATGTCAACATGTCCGTTTCTGCTATACTTCGTATGCTACTATAGCCGGTACTATACGTAGTATTACTGTACTACTATGTGCTACTACTACTACTACTACTACTACAACTACTACTACTACTACTACACTCCTACTACTACACTGCTCCTGCTCCTGCAACTACATTATTATTGCGATCACCCTATCGCGTCGAACTTCATGGAAATTCTTGTTGAACATACCAAGTATAATAAAAATATGTGCGACACACATGCCAGTTTGAGCTAACGGCTATCAGTCGGCACCAGGTAGAGTTTACCGCGCAGCATGCAAGCAGCTGTTGCCAGTTGGTTGGTGTATTTGTTTGATGAGAAACTCATCTGAATGTAAGTGGTTATAGGAATGAATGCATGGATACGTGGTGTACTCTAAGTCTTGCTGGAATCGCCAAAGCGGCCAGAAGGAGCAGGGGGGGGTGACAGACCCCCACCCATAACGGCTGGACGGAACCCCCCCTGCTCGCCGACATAGTAGAACGTGAGCAAAACCCAGACCTTCTGACCTACCTTTTATAACTTCAAAGGTTTCGCAACGTGAAGATTTGTCCACCTTATGTGGACTTCAAGTGGTACTTGGCGTTTGCAAAGGTAAACAGAAAGTGTGCTGCGCAAAATGTATCATGATTTAATCTAAAGCTACAGGTTCAGTTCAACAGCAGCAGCAGCAGCTGTCCAAGGTGTTCAATGAAGTGCTCTGTTCAAGTTAGGAACACTGCACTGTGTTGTACACCAGATGTGAGTTCTCGAAACTCAGCTCTGCAAGCTGTGGCATATCTCGCTGCTCGTGAAGGATATCATCGTAGATAGATCGGTGACTCCCATGGACGATGCTTCCTGGAGGGTCAACAGTCACAACAGGACGATTTTTCAAGGTTCAACTTTTAAAATTCAACCGCGTCTGCTGATTGGCTCAACACGATATGACGCACAGAATTTGAATGAAGAAAGTAACGGCTTTTTGAAATTTCAGTAAAATTCAACTTTGAGGAGAGACGGCTTCGGTATTTTGGCATGCACCAACCACTCTGTTCCTAAATAAATATAAAGACCATAAAAGATCATTTTATCTCAATATTAGTGATACAGAAGTTCTTATATTTAATGCCGTAATGGGATAATTTCTGGTTTCTGGTTTCTGATTTCTGGTTTCCCACTTGACTTTTGACTGCTTCTTCTTTCTGCGTTTGCTTCCCGTGCGAAAGCTCCAAGCTGAGCTCTCCTACCGCCTCTATCCGTATCCCTGTACGAGAGAGCATCCAAGGACAACACCAGCCACCTTTTTCCTCGCCCAGCTATTCCACCACCATAGGTCATGATGCTCGCGAGGGCCACCAGTACTCGCACTCGGGTTCGGCCTTCTTCGTGGCTAGTCCATCACGTGAGCACGAGACAGGCAGCAGCAGAAGCTGCAGCAGCAGCAGCAGCAGCAGGGGGGGGGTCAACTGGCTCGAGACGCTTTTTGTCAACAAGGACTGCTTCAGAAGCAACGCCGACGACGACGACGACGACGAAGTCGACAGCAGCGATGGCATACCCTGCAGCAGCAGCAGCAGCAAGGCCGTTTTTGGAAGAGCAACAGCAGCATGAGATTCATCATCGTCGAGCCATCCCTTCACGGTCATCAGCAGCCGAACACGAACAGTCTGCCCTTCTGCCCCGAGTAACAAGCGATAACATGCACCATACCACCATCCCACCGCCACCACCACCACACCATGGTCATCAAGTAGAGCAGGCCCCTCGACCGCCCCCTTCCCGCGGAGCAGCCAACACTCGAGCCGGACACCAACAAGAATCTGATGATGATGCTGCCGATGATGTCGCCACTATCATGCCCAAGAACATTGAAGAGCAGCAGCAGCAGCAGCAGTACCAGCAGAAGCAGCACCAGCACCACCAGCACCAACAGGCATTGCTGACGGGCGGAGGGGGCGATTTGCGGCTCGGAGACTTCTTGGAGAAGGTGAAGATGGAGCTGTGGCAGTACGACGCCATGCCTCTTAGGAGGAGATTCAGGGTGCAGAGCCTGCTCAGGTGAGCGTCCAGCCTGCCTCATGCTCGCGTACACATGGAATCATAAAATACCACTATCATATCGACGTAAATTTAAGGACCGTTGGTGTTTAAATATACATACAGAACGGTCTTTACATTTATGTCCACTTTTATAGGTTGGGTATGAGTTCGACCGAGTATTGCTGGTTGGTGCTCAACATCTATCTCATCAGTGCTCAGCAGCGGTGCTCTCCCTTACTCACCTTTGCCGTCAGTAGTGTGTGCTTTGTGCAAGTGCTACGTATATACATGCTTCGTGCAGCGCAAACCGGGGCATATAGATAGGCAGGCTGGCGAGTCCCCTGGATATTCCAGAAGGGCAAGAGGGTCACCAACAGAGTGTACTCGTGTATACGTACAGCAGTAGGGGGCCCTATATAGTGCAGGGGTCTGTCGAGAGGCTTTACCTGCACTATAGCGGGCACCTGCACTACTGAG
>JAYJME010001994.1:0-14722 GCA_036873775.1 Costaria costata
TGTAACTGCCTCGTGGGTGCCTTACCATATTCACACTACGTGATACGATCATTCCCCTTGTGCGGAACTAGGGTTTTCCACCCTGCACAATATGATCTAACTCGATAACCATCATGGTAACCGCCAAAACAAAACAAAACAAAAACGGTACCCTGGTTGTCCGGCTCACGCAGTGACTGGCGTGTTTTACAGCGTTGTTGCCAACCGACGCCAACCCAACCTATATATAGGGGGGGGGGGCTCGAAAATTTATCGGCATGAAAACGTAAGATGAACGGTTTATTACGGGGGGTCACAGCAGTAGTAACCAGAACCGACGATGGACCCCAAAAAAAACTCTATATGCCCCAATTTTCGGCGGGTCAGTTTCACGGGCCGGGTCAAACCTCACCCGCACCGGACCCGACCCGCGAGAGACTGAACACGACCCACCCCCGTGAGATTTCGATCCCCATCCGACCCCACGACCCGAGCCGACCCTTGAGGTTTTGACCACCACCTCTGGCCCCGACACACGGGTCGGGTCGGGTCGTGACCCGTGTGAAGAGCCCTGCCTTTTTTTCACACCACGTTAGGTTTTAATGGCCATTTTTAGCGTTTATTTTACCGGGGGTAACTTTTCTCTGCGACGAGGCGCCGCGTCGATTGCCGGCGGGTCACACGCGGGGGGTAGTAGCCCTGGGTTGAGAGTCTCCGGCTGATCGCAGCAAAGAGGCGTCATTAATCCCAAACTATTTACGGATTGACGCGACGACGGAATGTTACTAGAGAAAACAGTGGGGACTATCGACCGTTTTGCCGAAGCTGGGCGAAAATCTGTAAAAAAACACTGCTGCCCCTGTCCCCATGTCTCGGTCCTTTTTCTTCTTCTTTTTTTCTCCCTTGTTTCGAGCTCAGCGGGTTTCTAATTGTACAATGGCGCGAACAATATAGGGGTTCTCTTTTCCAGCCTTGCGTGTCCCGAATCTTCCGTGTCCCGCGTCCGACGACCGGAATCTCGGAATCTCCCATACAAAAAAAGGGAAAAAATGGGGGGAAAAAAAATCGATGTGTGACTACTGCTGTAGTAGTCTATATCCTGCTTGTTGTGTCGCGTTCGACTTTTCTGCTGAACGTACACGGTTGACTTTAAGTTAAAAACATCGTTGCTAGCGAGAGCTACGTACGCGCAGCAACTTTATTCTCCCCTTTGTTTTGCGCCGTCTGCCTGCGTTGTGTCCGGCCTTTTGGTGACGCTATTTTAATGCTGCTTGTATTTATGTATTATACGTCCCGGTGACAAATATGGGCTGTTGGCAGATCGACTTGGACGGCGGGGGATTTCCTTGCGCGTCTCCCATTTATGTTGGGTTGCTTGCCTGTATTGTCCTGATTTCATTGTTTGTGTTGCCTTCCCGTATGTGCTGTGTAGCTACGTCCCCGTGACGAAGAAGGGGTACTGGCAGATCGACATGGACGACGTGACGGTTTCGGGCGACTCGGTGACGTCGGTGAAGAGCGCCATCCTCGACTCGGGCACCTCGCTCCTCGTAGGGCCCTCGGAGGACGTCAAGGCCATCGCTAGCAAAGTGGTGGGTGTTTTCTTCTATGTTTTGTGTTGTCCTGTCTTGTTTCGGTTTTATATGCTCTGATCTTCTCCTTTTGCTTCCTAGTTTCCCCCCCTTTTTTGTTTTTCCTTTTTGTTTCTTCGTTATTTGCGCTTTGTTTTAGTGTTCCTTCACTGTGTGTGTTTTTTTTTGCGTTTTTATTTCGTAGTTTTTGTGTTCCTTTTGTTTATTTTTGTTTTCTTCCAGGAATCTTGTTTTTTTAAAGTTTTTTAACTCCCGTAGGCATCGCGACAATGCTGTCGATAGTGTCTCAGCCAGTGGAACGGGAGAGGCAGAGTATACACATAAAGCTCACTTGCTCCTTTGCCTCGAGGTCGACATTTTCGGCATCCACACACTATCTCAGCGGCTGAACCCGTAAGTGTCTTCCCTCCTGATTCCTCCCTCCTCCCTCACTTTCCGCCCTGCCACCACCGCCGCCGCCGTATGATCCCCACCTCTCCCCTGCGGTATGCTTTTCTTTTCTTTTTTTTTGTGTGCAGGGGGCGATTAAGTTCTTGAACGGGGAGTACCTGATGCCGTGCACCTCCGATCTGCCCCTCCTCACCTTCTCCATCGGGGGCAAGGTAACATCAACTGTTTATTACGGGGATACATGGTAATCAGAACCAAATATGGCTAGAAAAACTAGTGGAAGGTACACGTTTTGGGGTTTACCGTGGGTCCTAATTACTACGTATGGTCCTCCGTAAATGGTATTTCGGGGGAACATATTACGGGGGACCATAGCTTATAGGACCCACCGTAGACACAATAGGATCTACTGTAGACACCAAGGCGTATAGAATTCCCTATTTTTGCTAACAATATTTGGTCCATAGTTAATTGAACCTATTGTAGACACAATAGAACTACTGTAGACACCAAAATCTATACATTTCCATGTTTTTGCTTACAATATTTGGTCCTAATTACTATGGTCCTCCGTAAATAGTATGTTGTGTAAAAATGATGCCCGTTCACGGGTCGGGTCAAGCCTTTCGGGGCGGGTCTCTGACCCGAAACCGACCCGTAAGTTCGTGACCTGACTCGTCCTGACCTGACCAGACCCGCGATATTTAGAAAACCCCATGCGTGCTACAATCCCTACCCTCTATGCAGGTTATATAGCATCAGTGCACAGAATGGTTGTGGAATATTGTCCTATTGACTCTGGCAGCATCCAGGGGAGTCACTGACCTATATCCTTCATGGGGATAAAATATTAGATCACGCGCTAACGACCTTCTCTTAATTTTTTTTTGTGAAACTGAATGTTGATAACCATGTCTTAAGATTTAGTTCACGAAAACCATGTTGCAAATGAAATATAGAAACAAGCACGTCCAACGGACGTGTCTGAAGTACTACGCAGCTTGCAAAGTTGAGTTTCAACCATTCAATCGGTCGTACTCACAGCTGACGTTTTTCAATTTGTTTATAAAAACCCTCCTGACCCGACCTGACCGGACCTAACCCGTGAGATTTAGAAGTCGTCCTGACTCGACCCACGGGTATGATAAGGTGGTAAGGTCATGAACCGTCAAGAGCCTCGGTAAAATTAGGGGCATATATGGGTTTTTGGGCCACCGTGGGCTCTGATTAGTATGGTAATATAATTAGTGGCCATTTTTAGTGTTGAGGCATGTGTGTCGGCGTAATCCGACCTGCTGTGCTGTAGTACTACATCCTTGCTTTGCTTTTGTTGGGCTGGGTTGGGGTTTTTGGGGGGTCAAGGTCAGGTGAGGTCGAATATTGTTGTTCGCCATTTTACATGTGCAGCGGCGTGTAATCGAACCTGTTGTGGCGTGCTACTACCGCCGTGCTTGGCTTTGTTGGGTTGGGTTGTGTATGGTGTGGGTTGGGTTGGGCGAGAGGCTGTGCTGTACTGCGTTGACGATTGCCACCGCCGCTTGTCCCACCTTGTCGCGTGTGCGGGCCGCCATGATCACCACTACCGCCATTACCCACTTCGATGTATCATATATACCGAATCTGGAGCGTGCTTGGTGTCGTCCGTCGCGCCCCTCTGCGGTTGCGTTCGTCCTCTGAAAGCCTATCCGTGCCTTTCCATGCCATACCTTACATAACCTAAACCTACAACCTAGCCTAGCCTAGCCTGCAACCTATCTAGATTCGACGCGGGTAGGGGCTGGATATTGCGTTGCTTACCCTGCACCGACCCCTCGCTGACACCATTGCCCCGTGTCCCACTACCTACCGCGACTGCTACTACCCTTTTGGTGTGCAGGAGTACACGCTGTCGGGGGACGAGTACGTGATGAACGCCGGAAACGACAAGGTATGCATCCTGGCCATAATGGGCATGGACGTGCCCGAGCCTATGGGCCCCCTCTGGATCCTCGGCGACGTGTTCATGCGCAAGTACTACACGGTATTCGACTACGGGAACGCTCAGATCGGGCTCGCGGCCGCCGCCTAGGAGGCTTTAGAGGTTTCGCTCGGCCTAATCTGGCTTGGGGTTGGGTTTTATATCCCTTTGCCAGGGCTCTTGGCGGGTCATGACCCGACCCGTGTGTCGAGTCAGGAGGTGGGCAAAACCTCACCGGCCGGGTCGGGTTGGATCAGAAGGTGCTCGAGATCTCACGGGTCGGGTCGGGACGGGTTACGGGGTATTCAAAATCTCGCCGGCCGGGTCGGGTCACCCTGACCCGACCGGTGAGGTTTGACCCGACTCGTGAACGGCCCAAGGCTTCTTTTTTTTTCCCCGCTGCAAAGGTTGTCCCACTCTAGTTTCAAGTGTTTTGTCCGCCAAAAAAGAGTGGGTGCAGTTGCCATTGGGTGTTTTTTACCCTTTTTAGTCTGCACCCGCGTTTTTGGGGACCAAGTGTTGTGCTTGGGGAAAAAGAGTGCGGTATTTTTGTCGGACGATAAGGTTTAAGAGGAAGCTGGTGCCTTTTTTAGGGGGCGAGCGCAGCAGCTGCGTCGGTTGGGTGGTTGGTTGGTTTGTTAGCCGATTTTTGTTGCATACCGTACGTCTGCTAAAAACGAGACTAGAGTGCCCATACGTACGTACTGTATTTTGTTTTTTGTTCTGAATGTTTTTCTTTGCTTTCGTTTCGTATTTGTTTTTTTTTTGTTCCCAGAAGGGAGAACAACCACAAGAAGCAGATAAGAAGAAGCAGAGAAGGCGGTGGGTGCATCGTGCAAAAAAGAAAATTTGGAGGGAAACGGGAGAAAAAGGGGAAGGGAAAGGGGCGGGGGGGGTAACGCTCCGTTGTATGTACTCTCTAGTAATTATATCCATGGTGTGTGTACTTGTAAAAATTGGGTAGGTTCGCCACGAACGCAACGACCGAGCTTTTGCCTTATACTGGTACTGGTAAGTATTTTTCTAGGAGAATTGGAAGGCTTTTCGATTCAACGCTTGCACATAGGAGAATAAACGACATTTCATACATAGGTTCAAACATATATGCAGGAACTGGGAACCGAGACCGGAGGGATCGCGCGATCCCAAAAGTGTTTGAGCGCTACGTATCATAGCCGTGCTCGAGTTCTATTTTAGCCGTTTTTGTCAGCTTGACGAAATATGGTTGTCAGTTCGTTGACTTGACGTCGATGGCTGATGATGCTGTGCTCCTTTCATAATAGTTATCGGTGGCAATGGATGCACTTCTGAACTATGGTGCTATCGTTTTTGCCGCGAGGCTGCTCTGGGCGGCCGTGACTTTAAATGACCGAAGAAACGCTTCGATTTTTTTTTGAGTTGAAGGAAGCCTTCGTCGCTTTTTAGGTTGGAAGTGGAGTAAGAGACGCGCGTGGCCTATAGCGTAGGTGATGTGCATCTGCCTGGCCGAATGTCGGACCTGTGAATAAAGAGCCTTCGAGCATTTGGCAAATAATGCGATTCATTTGTCTTTGTTTGGCATGGTATGAATGATACTACGTACCAGGTACAGCTTTATTATGTACTTTTCTGTGACCTCTGGATGGAGGAGCCTCTGGATGGAGGAGCATTCGAGAAAAAATCAATAAAAAAATGGGAAAGGGATTTTTTTGCCATTTGATCAGGGTCCTGTATACGGCGACTGCATGAGACCAATCAGCAACACGTGGCGAATCGGGCTCGGCCCAGCTCAATAACGCCAACACTACCTCAATGAAATCCTTTCTGTGTCGCCGTAGGATGTGTCCACTCATATCATAAGTAAGAGAACGAGAGAGACAGCGCTCTTTCCACGAAAAGTATGTACTCGTAGGTCGCTGGTAACCCATTGAATTGGAGGGGGAGGGGGGGGGCGCAGCGAGTCCTCCTGCTCTCCGCCAAGCCCACTCTCCGCTAAGCACATCATAGCATCGTTCTCTCCGCCAAGCACACCATAGCATGCTGCTGGCTGCTGAGCACATCATAACGTCCTGCTCTCGGCCAAGCACCTGCGCGCAAAGGTGCGAATAGCTTCGCCGTCCAGGACTCTGTCACTGCTTTTGCCGCATCTACTTCGGCTGCTGCCGCTACTGTTGCTACATATTATGCTGCTGCGGTCACCCTTGTGACTTTTGTCGTCCCATATGTCTGGTGGCTGCATGCTGCCGCTCTCGTAGGGTGGCGGGGCGGGTGGGCCGGGGCGGGGGGTTGACCACTCATCGTCGCTTTCAAAAATACCGCCACCATCGTGGTCTGGGTGGTGACCAGCCACAGCCAAGCGCACCGTCTGCCTAGTGACTACGGGGCTACCTCCAAAACCAACGACGCCTATTGGCATAATGCCTTCTTCCTGTTTTACGACTGTCCCGGCTGCTCCGCCGCCCCCACCCCCCTCGCTGTCTAAGTAGTCGACTGTTGTTGCTGTTGTTGTAGGTTGACGCGACAAGCTTAACGCCGACAATGTGCACTCCTTGTCCCCCAAGGGGGAGCCTCCTCCCACCGCCGCCCTGTCGTGAGGCGAGTACCTTGGCGGGTACTTCAGGCTCTCCATCGCCGCCAAGGCCCCTATCCTCCCTATCAGCGAACGCCGAACGAATCTCTTGGAGCGGTTTAAATGCGCTTTACGGTAGCGCCCCCCCCCGGAATAGGCCAGAAGAAGGCGCGGGGTGGGGGGGGGGGCGACGACACTTGAGCGATTAAGGGACGAGGAAACCGAGTTATCGCACGGGGCGGCAATGATGGGGGCTGTCGCGTGAATCGTAACATTACCCGCCGACGTCAGTCACTACGTATTGTTTAGAGCTGTGAGTCGGCACTACTTACACCACCAACTAGTTATCAGTCGGACTACGGGAATAGTTTGCCGTTTGCCGGAGGTGCTGACTGTCCGAATTATTGGGTTTCCATACCTGTAGGAAGGATTGTTGAATGCGGGATACGTTTTTATTTTCGGGGGCGGAGCCCCGTCGGTCGGCGAGGACTGATTTGGCTCGCTTCGCTAGCCTAAGCCGGCAAGTATGGCTAGCTATCAGCGAACAAACTTACCGACTAAAGTCAGTTAGTTGGCTGATGGCCACTACCGATTAGTTATCTGGCGTGAAGTCCTGCCTACTCACAGTTCTAATGTTATTTGTATTGGGAACATGAACTGAATGGAGGGTTTTCCGCCGCTCGCCCTCAATAAAAGTAGTTATATTGTTTGTAAAGTAAGTGATTTGGTGTACACTATGACAGTTTGTAGCTGTCATAATGCAAAATGACCAGACGGCATATATGTTTTGGGGCTCGAAGCACCCAGTCCCGTCAAGGCTCTCGGAGGCGACCCCCACCCTCGCCACGCGGCCAAAGCTAGTTGCATCGAGCCCTGAATCGCCAACTTCGCTTTAAGCTCCAAGAACCTACCGTCTGTCCCAAAGCATAAGGTAGTATGCCGACATTATGCGGCATACATTCGATTTTCCAAAACTACTCTTTGTTTCGGGATAGACTGGTACCTGGCATAGTGCAGCGACGCATGATGCCCGTAATTCCGTGTCGCTGGAAGATAGCGCGAGAGCTTAAGTTAGCAAAAAAGGACGAAAATCGACGAGTGTAATAGTGGGAATGCTTAACGCTGAACCTATACGCTATAACTATGAAGGTATGTATGTGCAAGAGGGGAGAAAGGAAGACACCTGTTACCACGGCTTGCCCAGAAGGTCGTTGTGTACGCACGATCCTGCGAGTGGAGCCGGAAAGGATTCAAACTACAGTACTACAACAATAAAATTAGTTAACACGTTCCTTTCAACAAGCCCTGTCCACCCCCTATGCGGTTAGCGCGGGCAAGCGAGCGCATGCCGCCCGCATATACCCCCCACGCACTACGAGTACAGTGTCATACATAGGCCCACAAATAAGAAAGGGTCTAATTAGAACGTCAGGCTCGTGTCTTGGTGGAAGCTAAGAAATTTGGATCAAGAAATCGTGCTCAGCGGCGAGCCCGGCGCCAAAAACCCGATCAAACAGCTTTGGACGGTATGCTCGAGATTGTGCTCAAGGTTGGTGTCGCAATAATACGGTTTCAAGCCCTGCTCAGCTTAGTACAGTAGGCGATTCTTGTTGGCGCGTGCATACTTTACGTCGGGGGGCTCTCCTTCACCACCCTTACCTGCAAAGGTGGGGAGTAGCGGCGCGACGGTAGTTCAGGGGTGCGGCCGAGGGAAATTGGGGAAGAAAAAAATGCCTTTCAAGACCGTCGCTTGCTAATACCGAAACCACTACCCGGTAGGTTTTAGAGTGGAACACGTCGGCCGTATGATACCCCGTGACCACTGCTCGCTTCTTTTTTGTGTGGCGGACCGTCACGCCCCATCTTTGCTCTCGCCTGAGAGTGCCGTTCTTGGCAGATATCATCCCAGTCCGTTTCCGCGTTTATTGTCACCGATGCTCTGCTGCTGCTGCCATGACGGGTCTGCCGACGAATACCGCTCGCCACCGCCCGCAGCTCGTCCGAAAACGAAGGCCCCTATATTCCGTCCATGACGAATACCTCACGAAACTGTTCGTGGTTTTCTCCCAAGGGCCATTGTTTGCACTGTCTGTTGTTGCACCACCTCGTACACCACCCCTCGCTGCTGGAGGACCCTCCAGCGGCGGAGTTTCAGGGGCGGGTCCAGCGGCGGCGACTTCGCCGCCGCTGCTAATAAGCTCCTTGGCTCGTCGTCTGGCAGTGGTGGTGGTGGTGGTGGTGCTTATTTTCCCGCCATCGCCGGGAAAAGCGTGAAAACTTGTTGGTAGGCCGTGTTGCCTTATCCTGTCCACCAGCGAAGCACCACCACAATTTTTGCGTTCATCAGCAGGTTTTGGCGACGGTCTTCTTGCCGCCACCGTTGACGTCGCCTGCGCAGCAGCAACAGCTGCTGCTGCCACGGGTGGGTGATCATCGTTCCGCCCCCTCCTCGCTGGACGGCGGCCCACTACACTGCTGCTGCTGCTGCTGCTGCTGCTGCTGCTGCTGTTGTTACTGTCGGCAGCACTGATAGGCTGATTTTGCAGTTTGATCGCCGTCTCTGTTGTTGCGCTTGTTCCCGTTTGATGGCCGACTTTTCCAGTCACGGGTAGCGTCGAGAACTTCACCCCTGCCGTCTGATAGTTTTCTGCTCTTCCCATTTGACCGCTGCCACCACCGCCGTGGCCACCTGCGAGTGGCGTCGAGATCTCCACCCTTGCCCTTTGATTGTTGTCTGACCAGCAAATAGAAGTACACCTGAGGGGAGCAATCCTTAGCTGGGGACGTGGGGCGCGGCGAGGCGAGAAGGCCGGCGGTACACCCCGCTGCGCAAGACAGCTCTCCAGGAGCGCAAACTCGGCATAATCACCGTCTTCTTCTGACTCTGACTCTTCTGCCCTCGGTGACGGTTCCGACGGCACAACAAGATCGTTACGGCCCTCGAATGGGTCTACCGCGGAACAACAGCTTGCGCCGCACGACAAGGGTACTGCAAGTGGAGCGGTCGCCACATCAGCAGCACCCCCCTGAGTCGCACGGCCGTAGTAGTTTTTGTTGTTGTTGTTTTTGTTGTTGTTGTTGTCCAGCTCGCAATCTTCCCCCGACAACTCATTTTGCTGCGCACCATCAACTCCACCAGGAGGAGGAGGAGGTGCGACAGCGGATTCGTCCAGTAGTTGTTGTGCATGACCTTGCTCAGGAAGCGGTGTTGGTGACTTTGTCTTCTGGGCGGGATGCGGAGGGATAAGATTCGCGGACAAAGCAACCGCAGGTCCAGGTCCTAGCACGACGACGACGGGCTGTGTTCTTGTTGGATTTGAATGTTGCTCGGGAACCGGCAGGTTATGAGCCTCGTCGCTGCCCTGTCGGCGGGTTTTATCGTTGTTGTCCTGGTGAATTGACGCCAACAACTCTCTTCTTCTGCTTGCATCACCCGCGCAGTCAGCAACAACAGCGGTAGCAGCAGCAGCGCCAGGTGGTAACGATGATGATGACGATGATGACGGGGATGATAATGGTGATGATGATGATGATAATGATGTCCGTTCCAAAGCTTCGTCGAAATCCGTGTAGCTATCGCCATCATCATCACCATCAATATCGGCATCATCGCAAGAAGAGGACCCTTCCGCACTCACTTCTTCCCTGTTCAAGAAGAACAAGCAGAAGAAGAGCACAGCTATCTCAAGGCAAACAAAGAAAAGAGGGGCAAGCGGCGGCCTCGTTACCTTCGCACCGGGCAGCCGAGAGGCTTCGTTGTTTTAGCCAAGACACCACATGGTATCAGATATCATCACATTATTTACGTACGCCACATGGTATCAGATATCATTACATTATATACGTACGGCAGCAGCGTGAGGATGTCGACGGGCGCGAGGAATGCCGCATCCGACGCACGATAGACATATAGTACGAGGCAAGGACTAGGCAAGGACCAGGGTGGTTCGGGGGAAATGGTGGCTCTTGCTTACTCTGACTGCCTCTGATGACTGCACTTAGCATCCCTCCCATACGAGAGAAGATATCGTCAAATTCATAATCGTGTACCTCGGGTACAAACTCGTACCTACCCTGCTGCTGTCATGAGAGTGAAATATGGAAGTGGCACATCGTAAAAGCGCAAACCGTACCGTGCCTATATACTGTACCAGGTATTAATAGTCTAGTTACGAAGTCGTATACCTGGTATGAGTGAGGTACTCTGTAAAAACGAAGTAGTATTACCTGTGGTATCAAAATTTGGCATATCGAGAATCCCGACCTATAACTAACTGACCATTTGTCGCTAGTGTAGGCATCATCCGGCGAGCTGTCCGATCCAGAACGTCCTCGCTCCTTCATGCTATTCCTGCCCCCCCCGGGGGCGGCCATAGGAATACGGTGGAGATGCGAGCGGTATGTACTGCTGTTGTTGTAGTGGAAGATCTGTGCTGGAAAAATCGTACCGGTAGGAGGGAGATCCTGCAGTAGATCCGTGCCAGGAACTCGTACAATACTCGCACGTGGGCCGCGTGTGTTCTACGTGCAACGTGAAGGATATAGGTCTGTGCCCCCCCTTCGGAGCTCTCTATTGCCCCTAGCTCGCCCCCTGGCTCGCTCCCATCATGTCATAGCAGCCATACGATCGTATTGCCTGGCGGGGGCCATCAGGGGACGATTTTGTACATATCATACATACGTATCATACCACTCTCCACGTAAATGTATCGAGTGTTGGGATCAAACGTTCCTTACATTTCAGACCAGCGTAGCGTGGTATACGTACAATTGGCCAATCAGATGGATGGAAAAATACGAAAATACCGGAGAACGCAAAACGGAGAACCCCGAACACCTACCAGAGGTACGAGTAAGACGAGCAGGCATGCAGGCATCTAGCTACTACTTTCAGCTTACTGCAGGCCACCCAGACCAACAGCAGTGCGAAGACAGAGGTGGTCAGGTTCAGCAGACGACAGCTGCTGTTCTTTTTTGGATATCGGGCGCAGACCTCGGCGATTAACATCCGTGGCACCGCTGCATGCCATCGTGCCATCCAAACCTCCTTGAGGAGGAAGGCCTAGGGATTATTACGCCGCGTCTTATCGCTCCAACATCATGGCCGGCGGCGACGACGACGACCTGACAATGATGGCAGCCGCAACCGCCACCGTGCTCCACCTGCAGGTGATGAGCCAGGGCCTGGCTCTCCTGTTCGACGGTGAGGACAAACTTGACCCTCTAGGCCTGGCAGGTGGTGGCCTGAGCGCCGCAACAGAGAAGATTCAGAAAAGCGGCCAAACCTTGCTGAACTTGCGGGCGGAGGAGGGGGAGGAGGTGGAACAGTTCTGTGACGATGACGACGATTCAGAAGATGCAAACCCACGTCCAACCAAGCACACCCGAATATCCTACCCGCGGCCGGCCTACAGCGACTCGGTGTGGGGGGTCATGCTGGACGCAATGAGAGCTCTGCACGAGGCGGACGAGCTTAACCCTGCCTGCAGCCAAGCCGAGGACTTCAGGAGGCATTTTCGTGTCCCGTACGAGTTCTTCCTGTGCCTGGTCGATGGGGTGAAGCCGTGGTTCGCCACTGTTACCAGGGACGTGGCACGGCGGGACTGCGTACCCGTGACTTTGAAGGTGCGGTGTGTACGTGTTTACGGGCCTGGAGGGTTGCGCTTGCCGATAGCAACGTCCAGAGTCCAGACAGCCTGAACGAGCGGAGCAGACAAGACGTGCGCGCCATGTTTTTTTCAAAAAGTACTTTCGAAAAATATTTATTTACAAAAGTGAAAACTACAACAGTACGTACGTAGCGTTAAAAAAGAAATACAACGGGCCGGTCGGTCGACGGCTACATAAACGGCTCGCTTGATGCCCAAAACGTTACTCGTATATACTCGTACTCGTAAAGATGGAGGTCAACTGAGGTCAAACCAAGAGCCGGGAGAGAGAGAGAGAGAGAGAGAGACTGAGGTCAAACCAAGAGCCGGGAGAGAGAGAGAGAGAGAGAGAGAGTGCTCTACACCATACCAGCGGAGAATGACAGCGATTCCTGATGTAGTACGGACCGATCTGCGGTCACATGCCCGACACACATATCATATGACTGCTGTGCAGTACTGCAGTTGTGCATCTATACTCGATTCGTAACTTCGAAGTATACCGGTACGCAAAGCAGTAGCTCAACAAGCCACAGCACAGCTTTCACACGCCGAACAGATCATGATCTTCCTGATCTAGCTCGTACAGATCATGATCTGGGTTGGAACATGTGTACGAATATAGATCATGCACATTCTGCAGATCACCACGTCGAAACGTGTACAGAGATCTCACAGATCGTACGGTACCAGATCAGCGTCCAACGTGCTTACAAACCGGGGCGCACGCGTGCCAACACGACCACAACCCGTGCAGTACTACAAGGTCCCCCTTCGGGATGTTGGTTGACATGAATATCCCGGGGGTGTCGCACAGTAGCCTTTACCGCATGTCTGAATTAGGATCTAGGATACAGTATAGAAATCGGGGAATATTTTATAACTTGACATTAGTATGGTCAAGGCGGCTCGCGTCGCAAGTTGAAAATGGTGAACATAGGCGTTCTTATATATATATATATGAGTCTATGTGGGGTTCGCTAATGCTGCTGCTGTACAGTATCATACAGCGACTACTGTACTGCGCGGGTGTGTTTGAAACGCCGAGGAAAGTGTGGGTTGGAATCGTCTACGTTGTCTTTAGAATGGCACGCACACATACCATACACTCGTACATACTGTACCTGCGCACACACTCACACAGAGAGACACACTTCTTAACTGTCACAATAATAAGGCCTCGGATTGTGGCTGGCTGCTGTTGTGCCATGGCTGCCGCAACGTCAAAAGGCTTACGGTGTGATACAGGTACACAACAGCAAGCAGCAGACAGCACAGCAAAAAAGAAAGTGTAAAATACTGAAATTATTGCCCGTATGTTTTTTTTTCTGTTATTGAGACTGCTGCCGTGTTCCTAAATCCTTCAGCAAGAAGCTGCAGTCGTTTACCCGCTACACACTCATGAAGACAAAAACACACGTTCTGGATGGTTGGAAGGGGCCTTTGAGTCAATATTCATATTTGGGGGGGGGGTGTACCCCTTTTGGTCAATTGCCTCCCCCCAAAAAAACATATGGAAGATTGAACGAAGTGGAAGGAACGAAGGAATGGAGGATTATTGAGATTGAGTGTAGACGGGTACAGTAATACAAAGTATCTGGTAGCGTAGAGTGTAGAGCAAAGGGCCCCAACATCCAGATTCATGAAGAGCAAAACAAAGGTACAGTCAGTAGGTCCGTTTTGAGCTTACAGTACTACTATGCAAATGCATATCATAGCCCATAAGTTTGGAGCAGGTAGCTGGAGAGACAGCAGCAGCAGGGAATACACGGCCCATTATTTCATCATCTGGTTGCTGGTAGTGGTGGTGCTGCTGCTGCTGTGTCCCAGAACAGCTTGGAGTGGAGCAGCAGCAGTATCCCAGCAAGGCTTGGGGTGGAGCAGGTGGTGGTGGTCGTGCTGCTGCTGCTGCTGCTGCCCGTTGTCCCAGCAAGGCTTGGTTGGAGTGCGGGTTGTAGGGTATCACTCCTGGACACAAATATAACGACCATTTTGGTATAAACATGAATGTCAAAACGGTGCTTACATTCATGTGCACGTGTATAGCAACACCAGACAACCAGCCGTACGTAGTAAAGGAAGCTGTTCGCATGTCACTATGATAGCGCGAGAGCACTCGAGCACGGGTCCTTAATATACCGGTCCCCTAACGCATTGCATCACGAGCACAAGCATTCGAGCACGAGCAGTCGAGCACGCGAACGAGCACGAGCATGAGCACTCGAGCACGAGCACGAGCAGAAGGTGGCCAACAATCAGTGCGAGCCGTCAGCAGAACGACATGCGAAACCGGCCGTCGGATATTTTTTGTACAATGTGGGTTTACATGCGCCTGGATGGCTCTAAGTGCTCGGAATGCCTCCCCGTGGTTACTTGCTAGTTTTGGCAACTTTAAACCCCGAGAGCACGCGCCACGGAGCTCGGCGGGGGGCCAAATTTGAGTCGTGTGTACACCCGCCCCCCTGCGTGAACTAGATAGTAGCGATAAAACGATCGCTATCTCAGGAGATAGATGGTGGCCACAGGCGGCAAAAAAGGAAGGGGATAGGATTAGCAAAAAGTTTCTTTGTAATATATGGAAACAACGTAATGAGCGCCCAACTGTTGG
>JAYJME010001995.1:0-14721 GCA_036873775.1 Costaria costata
GGAGGGAGGGAGAGGAGGGAGGGAGGGAGGGGAGGGGGAGTGATGTTGCGTGCTTAACGTTGGTTTTAACTGCTGGGAGGCGGCACGCCTAGGATTCGTTTGTTTTGGGGTTTCTTGTTTATGTTTGCGTTTTGTTTTGCATTTTGGACACAGGGATATATACATCATGCCTCGTTATATACCCGGTACAAAACTTGTATGGCAGGAGTGGCCGATGGAAATCGAACAAATGCGATAGCGGAACATGATCGCCTACCCTGGAAGCAGAGGTCATAGATACATACATAGGAGTAGGCGAAAATTCTTAACTCGAATTCCCAGGACGGTGAAATCCGAAGTTTTTCAAGCATGGCATTTTTTTTAATTTTTTTTAAATTTGTTTTTTTAGTTGAAGGCCACCAGTAAGGTTAGAAGCTTGATTTATTTTTAATTTTTGGATGCATGGCTTTTAACTTTGATGTTTTGTTTTGAGCACACCTACTGTTGCTGCTGTTCCAGCGGAATTGGATACCTCCAACTTAACCCCTTTAGAGCCGGAAACGGTATTTGGGGACAAAACTACTTGGAAATAGTGTGTGATACTTTTTGGGGTAGTAAAAGGGTTAAAAACAAAAAAACTTTGCAACATGACATGGTAAGTTTGGATTTCGGGTTATGAAAAGTTTGTAGCCCTGTGTATGATATCATAAGAGCATATCATTTTAAATTTTGATGTTGTTTGCTTCGGTTTTGCCACGCGCACGTTTTTTTTGTTTGTTTTCCACCCATTCGGATAAACTGTTGTGGGGGAACGCAGCAGTCATGCTCGTAACCAAATGCGATATCGAAGTATCCCACGCAGCTTGCAAAGTTGAGTTTCGACGAAATCCTCGATCTCACAGCTGACGTTTTTTTCTTCTATAATATGTGCAGATATGCTTTTAATAGCATCCCTCTTCGGGTCGAGCAGACATTGAAAGTTCGTCAAAGAGAAGCGTTGGTTTTTGGGGCGGGGCTATCGTAGAATCAGACGAAGGCGATATCCTTAAAACATACCAACTAATACCGGAAAGTGAATAGATGTGTATGTACTTGTTTTTGAGTATAAACCACCTTTTTGCAGCGACGTTATATTTAGGATCTTCACATATATTCCGTTGAGTCTGCCCTTTTGGATTCGAATTATCTCCAGCGCCACCGGACCCCCAGCGGCCACGCCACCGTCCCACGGTCACCCCACACGGCACCCCTCGGTATCGCCGGGTATCGCCGGCGAGAGGAGGGGCGCCGTTATCGAACTCAGCAACCGTGGAGCGTCCAGCGTTCCAGTTGCAGCGGTAACTACAGTAATACGCATTATCTCCACAAAGACCACAGCCATGCCCGATGCAACGGGCGCGGACTGCGTTCATACTTCCGTTCTGTATTTGGCGCACACAGCAGTAATACAGGTTGTGGTATGGGTGTGTGGGTGTGTGGGTGTGTGGGTTCGTGTTGGAGTCCGTTAGAGTTGAAGCCTAACTTCCACTATGAAGAGTCACTGATATGGCCACTGCTACTTCTATTGCTAGCACTTCGCATAGTCACATACTTTCAGAAGGGGCAGTGCACTGTCCACATCAAACGTTTACTACTACTGCTGTAGTAGTACAACTCCTCCTCCTGCTTCTATTCTCAGGGCAGTGAACCGGCACTGCTTAAGTCGCCAACTTGTTATTAGTGTGACTAAAGGGCTGTCGTTTCCCCCTCTCCGACTAACTGGGTTTCCCTACTCCACGAAGAAAATATTACTGAACGCGGGATGTATCCTTCGTTTTTTGTGTCGAGGCCTCCTCCGTAAAGCTTGGCTCGCATGCGTAAGGTAGGCAACTCAGCTGGCCGTGAGCTGGCTTTACCAGGCAACTAGCCAACTAAAAAGTCGGTTGGATGGATCATTGCACCTGCGACGGACAAGTTGTTAGTCGTGAAATCTTGCCGAGTCACAGCCGTCCCTAATATGACGCCACACCTACTAATGCTCCCTACCGCTACTACCACCACTACAACAACTATCGCAATACTGTAGGCCTAACGCTAAACGCGTGCTACGACCGCGGTCGCACATTTTGGCATTGTTTTATATTTTGTTTCAAAAATGACGGGGCTCCTTCACCCAAAAAACGGTCGGAATGTCATTATTTTTGTGCAATCGGAATGTTTTGTATGAACACATACATGCTACGATATCTCTAGGTGCACATTCTTGATGTTTTTGAGGCTGCCCACTTGGGGGGCTTTGAACTTCATCCCAAACCCGACTTTGAGCAATGTTGTTTTAACCCAATGAACCATCCCATGGTTAGGGTACAAAAATGATCTAAATCGCAAAAACAAAAATGGATCCCGGCAATTTTGGACTAAGGAGCTCCGTCGTTAAGACAATATTTTAGCCAAAACGTGCAACCTCTATCGTAGCAACGCGTCTGTGCCTAGTCCATGGGCTTGATGATGGGGCTACCTGTTTAGCTTAACTCTCTACATCCGTTTTGTTGGTGAGCTATAGAGCTGGCTCCTGAAACGAGGAGCCTCGTATGTGAAAAAGGGTGCATCTATGCCGTAGAATGTGTCGCCTACCACTACTACAGTACCTGCGCTCGTACTGCGTCTCGTTCGAGTGCAACACTAATATATGATCCCCTATAAGCTTACAAGAGGGGCTTGGCCGAGGGGGACAGGCGGGCCGCCTGTGCCTCCGCGCATGCCCTGCAGGAAACATGTTTGTATGTAAGCCGAAGCCGCCCAGTGGCGACTGAACTGCCAAGGGGTGTACTAAATAAACTGCAACACATTGTTAGGTTCGCTCACCAAAACAACTTTGAAGATTGGCGGTAGGCTCGCCGTATTGTGATGCTTCTAGGGAAGAACGCCTCGGGTGGTACGTGTATCATAGTTATAACTGTGCGCAAGTGGTTCAACTCGCAGAACGCCGTGCGCTGTTTTTGGTCGATACTGCAGTCAGCGGTCCTAACAAAGTATGTCAACTTGCGGTCTCGCTCCTTCTGTATGGCTACCTTATTTCGAATCCTCCCCGCCTCGACGCCCTTACTGTTCTACCATGCAAGAAATCACTCCTTGTAGCATACGTCGCCGCTGCTGTATTCCACGCCGTGGCGACGCAAGGTAACTGCAGCAGGCGCGTTCTGAAACTACTAGGGTACAGTACAGTCTAATGTAGATAGTGTTGCTTCTAGGAGCGTCTATAAACCCGGTACGTAGCGTATTGCGCGCACGAACCCTTCTGTTGTATAACCCACACTCGGGACCAATGAGCGCTAGTGAGTGCCGATATAAGTATACAACTGAACACAAACACGATCTTCTTGCACAAGAGCAAAACAGAGGCACAACGACTTTCTGTTCCGACACACGAAGTCCCTATGTAGGGGTTGTGTCAACACTGCTGCAACTACTTTTCAGACCTCAAGTCCTGTGCCGAACAGCGCACTGTGCCTCCTACGATTGTACGCACGGCAGTATTAGCCTTCGTCCGGTATCTTCCCCTATCGGTTGGCGTAGGTTTGTCTGTTGTCTCGCCTGTGTATCAACGATAACACAGCGGACTCTAGGTATCACGAAATAACCAGGACGAGGAATAACGTGCACGCCAGCTCTACCTGCGGATTCCAACCACAGCTGCGCACGGTCAGCGTTTCTGCTGCCAAAATATATTTTAATGAACCTACAGCAGTGATCCTCCGGGTAAACCCTAAAAAAGATAGCTCCAACTCGTACGTTTACCCTGCTACGCGACCATAACTGTAACTTGTAAAACACTTGTCGACAGCCACCGACCAGAAACGTCCCCTGTTCTCACCCCATCCCCTATCTCTACATCTCCACCAACCCACTTTGTCCAGGCCGTCTAACTTTGTTTGTGCGTTGCTCCTTTCCCCCCTGGCCGCAGGACTGGTCGCTGCCGTACCTCCAAAGACACCCGCTGCCGTAGCCTTCACACCGACGCCCCGGGATGTTCAGCCGCATTTGACTTCTACCACACATCGCTTCCCGAGTCTATTTATTTGCGTTGAATCCTTTCGTAGTTCCGCGGCCTAGACAGCTCCGCCAACTCATCGCTCCCACAACCCGCTTAAACCTGAAGGTTCTCCTTCCCTCCTTTCGTGCTCCTTCGCCACCGGGCTGAATGATGGCATTGTACCCCCAACGCCCCCCGCTGCAGTGGCTAGCACCCCGATGCCCGGGATTTTAACTGCATTTAGTTTTTCGTCGCACCCCCCATGCCGACTCCCTCTGGTTGAGTTAAATCCCTTCGTCCTCCGGCGACCTGGTGCAGCGACAGCGCGATCGAGTGCGCTCGTTCTACTTCGAGTGCATGGACAGTGCAACACCGGCGCTTGTCTCGTTCCCGTACTGCGGTACTACTTCGTACGTGTTAGCCCCCCGGGTTTCACATAAATGTTGCCGCCGCTGGTTCCCTCCTTTATTGGGCCCGAAAGTCTCCAGCGTGTGCTCCGGACGGGGACACAAGCCTTTTTAAGGCGCGCATCGCTGCCATCTCTCTAAAAGATCTTGTAGTTTTGATATTTGGCTGCCACCTAGATATTATGGTATGGAATATCGATGCACGAGAGACCAGCAACTTGGATGTCTTCCACATTGTCACCAGGTGGTTGGGCATATTTTCATAAAGGCTAGGGCCGTATATCACCGAACGTCGAAGTGTTCACAGGGGTCGGCCATCTGACGTCGCCGAAAGAGGAACCGGAGGTGGTACCCGCGCGCATGGCGTATGCGCCGCAACCTCGTTGCTGGGATTTGCGCGTGCATACGAGACGTGTTCGGGAAGGGGGAATAATGATACGATGAAAATACTTGATGGAATCGCCTCCGAGATCTTGCGTCACGTGTTGGGTCTATCAACAGTTTTAAGAAAATGGCCATTCCAGGTTTCAAGTATTTGTCCCCAATGTCTAGAACTCGTCCGAGTAGTGTGAGCATGACTCTGGGATATTTTCTTCAACACTTTGGTATTTCGCAAGAAGAGGATTATATTTCCAGAGATAATTTGTTCGACTGCCTGGCTTGCGATCGCCCTTCACCCCTGTGATGCCTCGACGACGTCTGGGGCTATGTCGGCTGTGAATGATAGTGAGTAAAGGCGTCGTAGACCACAGTTATAGTGCCTCAATAGAGCAGACCACCCAGCTGCACAGCAGGCGTTGCCCTTGGATCATGCCCAAGAAGATTAGCCCGGGTGTTTACATCCCGCGCTGCTCGAAGCCTGCCTAAATATGTCCTTAACTTGGAGGAGGACATTTGGAACGAGACGTCCTCGACCACGAACGTCAATCGTGCAAACCCTTGTTAACGAAGAAAGAACCACACGATAAACGTAAAACATAAAATGGCAAATAGTACTCCCCCTAACATTGAACGGGGTGGACGCTAGTCGACCCTTCTCGTGTTTGAGATCAGCAGATGCACTTTGATCGAGAATGGCCTACTTGTCCAGAACGGCACCGGCTGCAGACCAACGATTGCATGATGATTCTTGCTGAGCGCGAATGGTAATATTCCTTAATCAGATCTCCCCTGACGAGAAGAGTGTGTGACACATGCTTGGATACAAAGGAATCACCTTCTGACGAAATATTTCTGACTAATAGGGCTCAATAGATTCGGATTTTTCCAACATTGCTGGAATCGCGTTTGCGTGGGTTTGATCCGGCAGCCATGGGGTGGATCAAAAATCGGGTTTTTTAAACTACGATATTTTCAATCAAAGTCGCTTTTTGGGTTAACTAGATAGTGAACCCTCAAGTGAGAAGCCTAAGAAGACAAAAAAACGATCGGTGCACACCTACACCTAGCGCCCGTCTTGTGAGTACCATGCGGAGGACTGCCGAATTGAACGATCGTCCCCGAAAACCGTCTGAGAGACCGGCAGAACCAACCTAGAGCAGGGTAGTGACGGTGGGGTCGTGAACAGGCTGCCGAAATGGGTCATGAGGTGGGCAAGCGCATCCGAAATAAAAAAGAAAAAAGAGAACAAGCGAAACATGCTACGATAGATGCGCAGCAGTTATTTTCTGAGGCTTGTCACCTCACGAGTTCCGGGTAGTCGATCCACAAGCTTGTCTTGAGTGAACTAAAAGCGCATTGTGATTGAACAACCCATGCGCAAGGTACACGAAACAACCATGCTGCCAAAATTGAACGAACAGCCGACGAGTTTGGGTTAATGAGCCCCGGCGTTCAGAAACATAAACGCTAACAACAAATACCCCTATCGTAGCATGCTTCAAGACCGCGAATCTACAAACTCGATTTTCGTTCAGGGACGTCCGCGAACCACAGCAGTACGTCTGGAACGCTACGTACTGGTTCCTATTCCAGGGTGGTGTTTGTATTGCCGTGTTTTCTTAAACGCGTATTCTGAAACCTGTTACTGTAAAATATTTCAACATGGTATGCTGTGTGATCATTAGATGTCATCCAATCGCGGGGTAAAGAGAGTCATATTATTGGCTTCTCCTGTCCGTCGTGCGGTGGACACAGCCGCCAATAATAATGACCAATGCCAAGGGGTTACCACTGCTACCTGCGGCATCCTACTAGTCTGGGCCGATGCAAAACCCACCCGGCTGAGAGACCACCCAGTTCTTCTCCTCCAGGGTATAGATACGAAATAACCAATAATGTTCCCAACAATGCATTGCACACCCCCCACCCCCTATGGATGTCATCGAAATCATGAACCAACTCCATGCAGACGTGCGTACCGACGACTGTACATAGTAACTACAAGAGGTTGGAACGTGAAGTACGCAACGTTTCCGGACTAACGGAGAGCGCACATGCTCCCAACTTCTATGGGTAGCTGATGGACGTTTTGTGGGCCATCAGCGTAAGGTATACACATATACAGTACAAATACATATATAATGCCAGCTCATTCCTTCTCGTCAACGAAAGCCAAAAACCCACCGTGGCTACAAACCCAGCGACACCTGTAACGTGCTTCAGTGCCAAAGCGATACCGTCATACACCTTGACCTTGAAAGCACCAAGGGCATGGCCTTACACTAAAATAATACGCCAAAACACTGCGACACGGCACATAGCAAAAACTCTCGTGAACTACCTCTTTGCCAGAGCGAGCAAAACAAGCGTAATGACTTACGTAGCGCAGACCTATTCACCCTTCCCCCGAACCCAGTTGAACTAAACTAATTTTCCAGCTCCTAAGCTGCTCAGCTGCCGACGGATACTACTACCGCTTCTACTGTTTGATGGGCTTTCCTCAGGGCGCTCTACCACTGGTCGGTTTGCACCGCCATGTCTTTAGCAGGCTGGAAAGGACGGGTATCACAAGTAGTATATGAGGGGCGACCTCAAGAAAGCACAAAATGCAATCCAAATGTCTACTAAGTCACGAACAACTGCCGCTATAATCCAAAATGTTAACCCCCGCCTGTTTGTCAGGATGTAAACGGCAGGCTTGACAAATGCTCCAACCCTTGAGCCCAAGAAGTTAATATCGGCCACCATGAACATGTTAGCGAACATAAAACACGGTATAACGACGTAACCGACTACGGTTACAGCAAGCGGGGCATTGTTCCAACCACACCCACCCCCATGCCAAGAACAGACCAATATGTACAGCAGTGAGGTGCCCCAGTATCCAAGTCCTGTTCCGACCAGCAGAGAAGGCAGAGCAGACTCCGCACCGCAGCCTGCATCTCTCTCTCTTTGCCCACCACCTTCGGGAGGACAGCGCCCGATGGGAGCAACCGCCACGCGCTGATATTTCGGAAACAATGCGTTGAATGCCTTTGCTGCTAACCCGATGACAAGCTCCAGGTTTGAATAGATCAATGCCAACTTATTGTCGGTAATTGCTAAGCTAGCGTGTTCGCGTTCAGTAGAAGGCGGATTGATGATGACAGCAATGGGCAAGTCACTGTCCCTCTTGACGTTCGATGACCAATTTACTAAAGCCTGCACAAGCCACAGTGCCACGGCTGCATGAAAGCAAGGCTCTTGCCTGAAGCGTGCCATCGCTCGTTTCATGGACGACATTAAAACCTGGTAGGCACTTGCAACCGTGGCACTAATTGTTGGTTCCTCTTCTGTTTGACGTGCTTCACTGACAAAATCACAAACAACTTGCAGAGAGGAACTCAACACAACAGACAACAGTGTTACGACCACCGGGTTGACGAACCAAAGAAACGAGGTGGGAAAGGTTTTGATTATGCTGTTATTTCCCTCCAACAGCGGCGAAACATCTCCGATGTAGTAGATCGCGACCAGCGCCAGCACAAAGCTGAAACCGATGGACTCTATAGCCCAAAATAGCCGCCACCTCTTTGGAACGGTCGATAAGAAGTTTAGCGCCTTTTCATCCTGGGGGCCACGGCAACGTTTCGGAAAGGGGCAAATCATGTTTGTCGGGTGTTTCCTCAAGATTCCGTATAGACCATATGCATCGTTAGAACAACTCCAACCACCACCGAAGCACCGATGTCGAAGCAGAGTCTGGTACAGAATGTAAAAGTGCGTCATGTCAAGAGGGAGCCGGTGTGCTATACATGAGGTTTAAGTGAAGCCGTGCTTCCCTATGGGACAAAAGTATCGTATTCCGGATTACTTGCAGGCTTTCGTTTTTCCAGATGTTTGCCTGTACTCGTCTGTTGTGTTATGTCTCTCTCGCGTTTCGCATCATCGGTTGGGATAGTTGCACTTGACCGATTCCCACACACCCGGTGCCCATCGATGGCAGTGAGCTGGGGCTAACGCGTGGGACTTGGCTCGTCGCAAGTCGCGGCTAGTACGTCACGATCGCCGTGTTTATGCGTTATTGGTGGCAAGGATTTTGCTGCGAAAAGATGTTGCGGCGGCATTTTGATATTTATGTATTGACTTCGAACGTACACGGCCTACTGGGAGCCTGACGAGTTGTACTGTAGCGCTGCAGCATTTACTTCTCCACGTGCTACGTTTTGGCATGTGGAAAGTAGACGTATGTGATACGTGCTACGATAGAGGGTGCACCAGTTTGTTTCTTAGACTCGTCACTAAAGGACCTCTGAAGTTCACCCAAACATTGTTCTTGAGTAGACTGAAAGTGCAGCCTGATTAACAAACCCACGGACTAGGTAGAAAAAGCAAGAATATCGTGAAACAAGAACGGTAACACCAACGTTTTGGGCTAAGGAGCTCCGTCATTTAGAAACAAAAAAGGTAAAAAAATGCAACCTCCATCGTAGCACGCGTCATGTGCAATGTTGTTGTAGTTCCCAGCCTAAGCGAAGGGCACAGCAAGATCGATGTGGGGGCCTCCTGCCACGAATACACAGGAGGAGTGTACAGCCCGAATGCTGAGATAACGAAGACGGGTGTTACGATAGAGCGGTTGCAGATCTAGCGTGTTTGGTTATTCAATGGCGGAGTTCCCGAGCCCAACCATGGGGGTTTATTTTTATTTTGCAATGTGGTTCTTCTATTCACCTATTAAAAGGTCATGGATTTGATAATCGGGTTGCACTCTTCCTCTACTCAAAATCGGTTAGTGGGTGAGGTGTACAGAGCCGGACCCTCAGATAAGAAATGGAACAACTTCTCTAACGTACCTGGTGTCCGACCTTAACATATATGTTTGTTGATTCCAAACCTTACGCCCACCTGATCAAGATTGGTCTGTAGTGGTCCATGTCACGTGTCCTGCAGCACTCACCAGATCCGCGACGAAGAGGACGGTCACCGCGTTTAAAAGCACAGAGGCACTGTCGTCTGACGTTGACACCAGCACCGTCATAGCAGCGGTGATCATGATTCCGTATACTACCAGAAGGCCCATGCCGAACGAGCGATGGCCAGCACGTGATCCATCAACCAGCAGCGAGAAGCCAGCTCGAAGATCATGCGTTGTAGAAGCGACGAGCAGGTACATGGCCCCAGTGACTGACGGCAACAGGTATTCCGACTCCCCTCTGTCGTCAGCAGATCTGTCCGTGTCCGAATTCGACGTAGCTCTGGCCAGGACGATTAGCGTCATATAGGCAAATCCCTGCATCTGAACAGTGTGGTTCGAGGTCAGCGGTAAGCGAGGGTCTCGTTAGATAAACGTTTCGAAAACGTTACCTCGTCGGACAAACCACGGGTGACACGAAACCTACATACTCCCATATTTTTACTAACACACTTTGATGCCATTTGCAATGGTCCCGCAAGGTAGCTTATCTGCAACCCTTAGCCCACCCCCGTTTCGCACGTCGGGCATACCACGATCTGGATTATCTGCAGTCCATAGCTCACGCCCAGCAAGCATGCATAGATGAGCTCCAAAGTACCACTCCTCCCCGGCAAACATGTGGTAGCTCATATGATATAGAGTTTACAAACCAGCCTGTAAACTTAGTATGTTTGCCATACCAATATGTATATATACGTAGTACATAGTTTGATAGATCTGCCCCAACACGAGATGATTCGAGTAGTCGGCTGCTGATCCGTCCGACGTATGCAAAACATAAAATACACCACTCTGGCAGTCTTATTGTTGTGTTGCATGCCTGCCGGCATTGTGAAAAATCCCGAAACACTCACAGTAAAACACAATACAGGAACCCGGCGCGGTTCGAGTCTAGCGTGCAGTAGCATATTCGGTGCTCATCAGTTCGCACCATTTCATCTTCGTTCGACTCGGTTCGGAGTAGTGTTCTGCTTCATTTTGGAAGCAGTAGCGCTTTTCACACCCAGCGAGGAATGAGGGCAACACTCTGAATGGCAAAGCACACGGGTCCTAAGGTCTAGAGAGAGCACCCTCGTGTTCTGAAATGTTTTGCTCGCGTCTTTTGAAATCGCAACTTGCACCGCCTTGAGATGCTTGTCAGGGTACGCCAAGAAGCAGGAACAAAACGTTGCTTGATAAGGGTAATGAGTCACTTGTCCGCATGGGTTAAACCCCGTAGTGACAATGCACCAGTCTCCATGGTGACAATGCACCAGTCTCCATGCAAACTCCTTTGTTCGAGAAATAGGGATATTCAGCACGACGACCCATGCTACCATAGAGGGGCCCCATTTTGTTTTATGAGGCTCTAAACTTGATGATCTCCATATCACACCCCAAAACTGTTTTAAAGTAAACTGTAAGGGCTGTCCGATGAGCAAACCCATGGACTAGGCACTTCGAAAAACCATACGAGTGTTGCTGAACAAGATTGACATTCGGAAACGTTTGGGATAAGGAGCCCCGTGTTCAGGAGCAACAATTCTAAAAATGCAACTTCTATCGAAGCACGTGTCCGCCGGCCGTCTTAGTTAGTAACGTCCACATGGATTCGCCACATCACTTTCGAACGTCATATTTTATCGAAGGATCAAGACTTAGTGTAGTGTGAATACTTTAACATCCTGTTTCTTACTATTTCATTATACGATGCAGAATACCAATGGTTTTATGTACATGTCCAAATCCTTCGAAGAAGTGTTATTCGAATATTTGTTGTGTTTCTTGTGAGTTGTGCTGGCGTATCATTAACCGTACGGCATCAATCTATGGTGAAAGAAGTCACAGAAAACTGAACGACCATAATTGAACAATTTAATTATCGGAGTCCCGTCGCTGTACACCTGTAATGCTGTAGTCAGAACGCACATGCAAAGTACAGTATCAACGTTAGGGGCGATTGGTGTTTTAACGCTCCCTTTACCGGTAATTGTGGATCTTCCTCCTTGACCTGAACCTCCCGAACGACTATCCTGCCTGCCTCCCCTGACTTCACCATCTACCTGCCCTTCCTCGTTTGGCTCTTACCTGAAAACCCACACACCCACCCATGCTCTTGCGTCCGTGGTGGATGCATCTCGCGGAAGCGACAAACTACGCATAATTTCGTCCTGTTCAACGCGCACACGGTAGTCGTACATACCTACGATTCCCTCCAGCCTTTGGGGTTGAGAGACCTGCCAAACTACTCATGTTCCGTCACATTCTAAGGTTACAGTTGTACTGTCAGACATGGCATCGATTTTGGCGAGGCGACAGCTTTACTGGGTGCCTCATACGTCCTTATGAGGCGTTTGCACTGTTTCGTCTTAAGCTGGGCCGCAGTGCATTGCTCCAGATCCGTGGGTAGCCGACCCCGTTGCACTTCCCAAGTAGTCAATTTTAATTTGCTTCTTCAGGTTTAGCACAAACACCCAGCTGTACGTTTTGAAAACTGAAAATATGCGCGGTCGAAAATCTCAACATCAATCTTCGTATGTCCTGTCGAGTGCTTCACGTCGCACCAATGCTAACGAAAGGTATGCTTGGCGGTGATGGGACCAGAGTACATGCCAACGCGCTTGCTGGCCATGTTGCCGCCTACGTTTCGCTCGCCTGCTCGTACTTCGTTCGAAGAAAGTGTTTTGCACCAGTAAAACAATTGTAGATGAGCATCTCGGTAGAACAGTATCTCCGATACCGGGGCTTGCCGTGCTTTACACCATAAGGGACGTTCGCATATGCGTGATACGATGATCGTTTGTCATGCGACAATGTGTTTCGTGAGCCTCAACGTCGATCAAAGACTCATACATATTCCTAGGGACAAGAAGAAACCCAAGATATAGTGTAAAATGTAGCCTAAGTGCAAAATACAGACTCATGTTCGTTGGTAAAAAATAATTCGTCACGTCGACCTATACTCACAAAGAGTATGAGCCAGCCGATGAGCCTGTCGGATAACTCAGGCTCGTCGACTTCATCGTTCGCCTTCTCTCCGCACGCCCAGAGGTAAATTGAATCGCGAAGATGTCGACGCACCCAGGTGGAATCGGTTCCCGCGTGGGCCACCCCCTCTTCGAGGACTGTGCGCAGATAACGTCGAAGGCGAAGGGGTTGCAAGTTGAAAGGCGGGGCCATGAGAAACCCAAGAGCAGCTACCAGGTACAACACAATGTTCCGTTGTTTAAGCATATTCGTTGTTGTACGGAAGGCTGCGATAGGTGATTTCCACAAGAACACATGCTACGATAAGGGTGCACCCGTTTGGTTGCTGAGGCTCCTCACGTTAAGAGTTCTGTATTTCACCCACACACTGATATTTGCCGAGCCATAAGAGCAGCCCAATTGAACAAGCCGTGACCTACGTCTACAAACAAAAGATTCCGCCAAGACCCATTCTACAATAGAGGTCCACGATGTTTTTCTGGGGCTCTTCGCTGTAGAAGCTCCCTATCACACTCGAAAACTGTGTTTGCGTAAACTGGATGGGCAGCCCGATGAGCAAGCCCATGGACTAGGCATTTACAACAGTCGTATTTCTAAACAAGATTGACCTTCGGACGATTTTATGTCAGGGAACCCAGGTTTTGAAAAACACAAAAAAGCCAAAACGTGCAACTTCTGTCGTTGGACGCATCTGACAGGGGCAGCACGTTTCATCCGTTTCTAAATGGAAGGGAGTTCCAGTTGACCGTTTACACCCTGTCGTTATGGGCTTTGCGTTTCTTCGGTTGATGTCCTGTGCATGGAATATGTTTTTATTGGTTCCGACTGCAACTTTAGTCAACGTTCGTTTTATGGGAAATATATTTAGACGGAGCTCTTTAAACGCGGGGGCTCATGAAGTATGAGGTGCACATTAATCGTAGTATATGTGTCAAGCTCGGTCTGGCTGTAATTTGGGGGGCTCGACTTCGAAAAACCTTTCAATCTTCAGACCGCTGCTGGAAACGATGGACGTGAAGGGCCTCTAACAGCACAGATTCACGGGCAATCAAGGGCGTAGTTTAGGGGCATGTGTCGCCGAGTCGGCAGATATGTCGGACAGCCCTCTGGCAAACTGTAAGTGTAACGTAAAACCCGTTGTCGTCTACATATGAAATAACCCGTAGATAATGTAACTGTGGGTCACTACAGAGTTTTGTCGAATCTTCAACCGTCACAACAACTTATCTTTGCAGACAGTCGTCACTCGACTAGGGTCCACTACCTATAGGTATTTCTGTGGCATTGCAATATGTCGAGTGTAAGAGTTGGTGTGATATACGGCAGGTTCTTCGCTAAACCTAACTTCGTCCAATCGGCCAGGAGATTGACAACATTACTTAGTATGCGACTGCAAACGAATGGATCAAGCCTACCCGAGCGCACCCTTTGGCCTTCACTGTGTGTGGCAAGGCCCCAGGAGGAAGGACCGACGCGTAGTTCGGTATGTTTTAGACCCACAACCGTTGACGAACTGTTGTTTGTTGCAGAAGGGTTGGCAATCTATAGAACAAGAATTGCACGTAGTTTACGCAGTGGTGGTCATAATTCGACTAACTTCAATATTTCGCACATGTTGGATAAATCAAAACTGAGAAAATACTCCTGTATCAGCCCTTAAGATGTGTTGCATGCATTATGAACGCAATCCATGTCGAAACCATCACATACGCGCAATATATTGCAGATCACAGGGTAGCACACCCGGCGCAATATGATCCAGACCTTGCAGAACATACAGACAAGCGGTCTGGCTGCCGGTAACAAAAAATATCCCGAATTGCCATGCGACATGCCCCACGTGCGAGAACAACAACGTGCGAAAACAACTCTACTGTTTTAGCGCGCAATAGCACCCGTATACGAGGACCCTCACCTGCCAGACCTTCGCTTAGTTTGGCCGTCCTGCACATTCCGACGGATCACACAACGTGAGGCCAGGTGAAAAAAACTGCTTTACTGCATAAGAGAGCGCCGCG